>JXCR01135939.1:3816-17792 GCA_002079205.1 Phalaenopsis hybrid cultivar | reverse complement strand
GACACAGCCGCCGCTTCCCGATTGCCGCCGGCCATCTCTGGCGGACCGTTCCCGTCGGTTAGATTCACCTCCGGCACAGACTCGCCGGAGACTGCGATGCTAGTTGCCTCATCCTGGCCGTTCATTCTAAAATATACTCAGCAGTAGTTTGGAGTACGCATTACATTCATTCTTCGTGGATAAATAGCTTCTCCGAGGCATGTGTTGCTCCGCTGGAACATTGCTGCTCTGCGGATGAAGGAGGTTCGCTGAAATTAGCCGTGCCGTATGGGGTTGAAGTATGGACCGTGTCAAATTAGATCGCACATGCATTGAGCTAATTTTTTCATTAAAAAAATAAATAAATGATATACATTTGTTTATTTGCCTAAATGTTTGTCAAGTTAGATTGCGGATTAAAGAGGTTCTCGACGACCCGCTGGTAGCTACAGATAGTCGGGATACCCGCACTGTGAACAACCGACCCAGTCTGGATGACCAACCCAATTTAGTAGAACGAGCTGTGACTCAAAGTTAATTAAGTTTGGCTGGCCGAGCAAAAAAACAATCAAACCATAAACTCAAACATATAAAACATCAAATAGTCTCATGTAAGCATAGACAAATATGTACCTTCAGATATTGTATCATATCCGTTATAAATAGAGTATCATTTTATAAATAAAAACATATCTGAGAGGTCTGAGAAGCCATCAATTATCATATACAACCATATTATTATGATTATGGGTTGATCCAGGCAATTCNATAACTTCAACCAAAACTATATCATATAATTAAGCAATAACTAAAATTAAATTATAATTACACCACACAATACTACAACTAATACTATACTACAACTAAACTATAACTTCACCAAAAACGATAATATAATATATTACACTATAACAATACTATATTGTGCTATATTATAACTACACTATATAACTAATGTATAATATAACAATAACGAAAACTACAACTATACCATACAATACTATACTGATAACTACTACTATATTATAACAATCATGATAATACATTATAACTATAACTATTTTGGTACTATATAGCTATAAAATTAAATCTAAACTACAATTAGAACTACGACTATTTGATATATATACTAAGTAATAACTACACTATAACTAATGTATACTATAACAATAACTAAAACTACAATTATACCATACAATACTATACTGATAACTACTACTATACTATAACAATCATGATAATCTATTTTAACCACAACTATTTTGGTACTAAATAACTGTAAAATTATATCTGAACTACAACTAGAGCAAAACTACAANAAATCCATACTCTTTTTCTTTGAAGAATTTAGTAAATTAAGGATATAAGGTTAAATTTGCTGACTAATTTGTAATCTTAACTTTCTAAATCAAGGATTCAAGTATTCCACGAAAAAATTGCTTAATGGGATTTAGGTTAAATTTTGATTAAATAGGAAACCAAACAACCCTTGTGTTTATTGTTTAGGTGATGTCAATAGTTTCAGCTTTGTTTTGGTCGAAACACATCTCAACCTAGTTGATTTTTTATTATTTTATTGAATAGTGTTTGGTTTCATTATTTAATGTTGGAGTGTTTTGATTGAAAGGCTAGCAGGTGTGTTTAACAAAAAACTGCAAAATTGCAGTAAGTAGTGAAGTAGTGATAGAGTTATGCATATGAGTGTAAAGTTTAACTCAGCAATAAACTAGTGCAATTCTTCTTAAGTATACTAATTCTTGGTTAGGTGAAGGCGTCGAAACTATTTTCTTGTATAGCATATGTGGAAGAATCAGTGGTGGAATGAACCTTGGTTTTCCTGTAAGAGAGTTCGGCTATGGAAGGAGTTTGTGGGTATCTTGAATGTGGAGTGATATGGAAGGATTTGGAGGAGAGTTTGATTTGACAACTCAAGTAATTTGAATGCTACACAGTTAGAAGAACTCTAATAGAGCATTGGGCATCTTAGATTCGTTTTTAAGCTTTAACATCAAATGTGGTATAGCCAATTGATAAAACCAACTATTCAGAAGCTTGAATTAATAGAGACGTCACTTTATTGATGATATTCTAGCTACACTTTCGTAGCTGCATTTGAAAGCGCCAATTATGTGATTATTTTAGCTAGTTGAGTGCAAGTTTAGCTAGGCTAATGGAATCCCAAGGAACAGCAGGGGGCACATCTCCCTACCTAGAGTTTTTTTCTCTCCTTCTGTCATGAAGAGATCAATTGGATTCAAATGAAATCAATCACCAAATGTAAGACATGAAGAGATCAATTGGATTCCAATGAATTCAATCACCAAATGTAAGCCTTGATTGATATCAAGTTGATAACAAAAATTAGAGGCATGAAAGCTAGAAATTGAAATGAGTGGAGGAACTTAGTGGATAAATAAGGAAGAGAGTAAGAAAGAACCTAATAATGCATATGGATACAGTCTTGTATCAACATTTTTTAGTTTCACCTTGCATTGCTAGATAAATTCAACAAGCGCCTGATGCAGGATGTCTTATTGTATACGATCAACCAAAAAATTAAAATTTCATATGGAATCTATACAACAACAAGAACAACAACAAGAAGAACAACAACAACAAAGCCTTAATCCCACTACGTGGGGTCGGCTACATGAATCCTTTTTCTCCATTGAGCCCTATTTAGTGTCATATTTTCATTTAGTTCTAATAAATTAAGATAATTTTTTATACAATAAGCCCAAGTCTTCCTAGGTCTACCTCTCTGTCTTTCTTAACATAAGTCGAATCTAAAACATCCACTCTCCTAATCGGATCATCAGATGGTCGACGCTTAATGTGACCAAACCATCTAAACCGACTTTCTCTGATTTTGTATGTCACAGGAGCTACACCAACCCTATCACAGATATATTCATTTTACTCAAATGGAAGCCTTTAGACTCTAATGTAGACCTCCATAATTTAAGTTTTTTTTTGGGATTTTTCTCTCGTCTTATCCACAAGAAGGATTTCATCAGCAAAAAGCATACACCAAGGTACATCCTCCTGTAAATGTCCAGTAAGACCATCCATAACTAAAGCAAAAAGATATGGGCTTAAAGTCGATCCCTGATGTAATCCAACAAAAATAGGAAAAGATTTGGTCAATCCTCCTTCAGTTCAAACACAAGTAATAGCTCTAGCATACATATCTTTAATGACTTGAATATAAGTCATCAACACCTTTCTTCTCATGAACTCTAGTATACATATCTTTAATGACTTGAATATAAATCATATCAACATCTTTCTTCTCAAGAAACTCTTCAATAATATCTTGGAACCTTATCGTAAGTTTTTTCTAAATCAATAAAAATCAAATGTAGATTCTCCTTATTATATCGAACCTTATCGTAAGCTTTTTCTAAATCAATAAAAATCAAATGTAGATTCTCCTTATTATCTATGACTTGAATATAAGTCATATCAACACATTTCTTCTCGAGAACTCTCCAAAGGATATCTCTTAAGTTCTAAATCAATAAAAATCAAATGTAGATTCTCCTTATTATCTCTTTTATTATCTCTGAATCGTAAGCTTTTTCTAAATCAATAAAAATCAAATGTAGATTCTCCTTATTATCTCTGAACTTGTCTAAGTCATATCAACACATTTCTTCTCGAGAACTCTCCAAAGGATATCTCTTGGAACCTTAGCAGCTTTTTCTAAATCAATAAAAATCAAATGTAGATTCTCCTTATTATCTCTGAATTTCTCCATTAAACTTCTCAATGAATGTATAGCTTTCCTAGTAGACCTGCCCGACATAATCTAAATTGATTATGAGAAATCTTTGTAATACGTATTAACCTACGTTCAATTATCCTCTCCCATAATTTAAAGTATGACACATCAAATTAATTCCTTTATAATTTGCACACTTTTGTGCATCCCCTTTATTCTTAAAAATGGGTACCAAAATACTCTTCCTCTACTCCTCAAGCATATTTCTAGTTTTTAAAATAATATTAAAGAGTTCAGTAAGCCAATAAACTTCCAAATCTCCTAAACATTTCTATACTTCAATTGGGATATCATCAGGTCCTACAAACTTTCCACCATTGATTTTCTTTAAAGCCTCCTAAACTTCTTTTTTACTAATGCGATGGTACAAATGAAAATTTTGATTATTATTAACAATATTAAAATCACTAAGGTCAATCGTATTTTCAGAAATTTCATTAAAAAGTTTATCAAAATAAATCACTCACTTATTTTGAATATATTTTTCTACAAAAAACACCATTAAAAAGTTTATCAAAATAACTCACCCACCTATGTTGAATATTTTTTTCTAAGAAAAGTACTTTTTTAGATCTTCAATATACTTTACTTGAGTTAAATCTTTATTTTTCTTTTCTCTTTGTTTGGCTAGTTTATACATATATATTTTCACCCTCCTTAGTATCCAATCTATTATAAAGATCATTAAAACATAATTTTTAGCGTCACGTATTGTTCTTTTAGACTCCCTGCGGGTTGCTTGATATTTTTCTCAGTTTTTAAGTTTTTATATTCAAACTAATTTTTATAACTTAATTTCTTATATTTTATCTTTTTTACCACATTAATATTTCACCACCAACTATTTTTATTTTAAAAAAAATTTCTTTTGATTCTCCAAGTATATGTTTTGCTACTTGTTTATTAGTATTTATTACTTTATCCCACGTAACATTTGTTTCATCATGAACATCCCAAATTTTGAAATCTTAAAATTTACTCATAAAAATAATTTTATTTGTGTCTTTCAAGTTCACCCATCTAATTCTACGATGTTGAGTCCTAATATTATTTATTTTACAGTNCGGTTTTGATGTATCGACTAGTCAGCTTCATGTGAATAGTTCTATGGAATCTGCTAAATTTTAATTGTTTTGGGCGTCATATAGTCGAATCAGTCATAGCTTCGTTTGTAATCCCTGACCTAAACTCTCGTACCTGGTTATCTGTGAAGTTTAATGACATCAATATCAATGCTTCGATGGTTTGTTTGGCGTGGCAGCGTATCTCTCCCCTACGCGCTCCTTGTGGAGTTATTTCTCATGCTGGGCTGCTGCAGCTGTGCTCTACAGGCGTGGCAAAATTGTGCTAATTGATGCCTTAAGAGCTAACACGAAAGCAAAAATTATTAGATACTATAAATTCTTATTTTGTTATCGGTCTCATGGGTATTAAAACCTGGAAATTCTTTCGATGTCAACATCTTTAGTTCGAGTAAGCTATTTGGATACAAGTAAGAANATCGGATCATCAGATGGTCGACGCTTAATGTGACCAAACCATCTAAACCGACTTTCTCTGATTTTGTATGTCCCAGGAGCTACACCAACCCTATCACAGATATATTCATTTTACATTTTATCTCTAAGTGTAAAGCCACTCTTCCACCTAATCATTCTCATCTCGACAACGATTAACTTAGTATTTTACTTCTCTTTTAGAGACCAACATTCAACGCCATAGAACATTTCAGGTCTCACCACCGAGTTATAAAATTTTCCTTTCAATCTAAGTGGTACTTCTCTATCACACAAAAGACCTAAAATTCCTCCACTTCAGCCAACCAACTTGAATTCTACTATTAACATCCCCATCTATATCACCATCACTTTGAACAACAGACCCGAGATATCTAAATCATTCACATATTTTAATAATTTGATCACCCCAAAGTTACACTTTTATCACTAGAGCTACTACTACTAAAATTACATTTCATGTATTCAGTTTTAGTTTTACTCAAATGGAAGCCTTTAGACTCTAATGTAGGCCTCCATAATTTAAGTTTTTTTTTGGATTTTTCTCTCGTCTTATCCACAAGAAGGATTTTATCAGCAAAAAACATACACCAATGTACATCCTCCTGTAAATGTCCAGTAAGACCATCCATAACTAAAGCAAAAAGATATGGGCTTAAAGTCGATCCCTGATGTAATCCAACAAAAATAGGAAAATATTTGGTCAATCCTCCTTCAGTTCGAACACAAGTAATAGCTCTAGCATACATATCTTTAATGACTTGAATATAAGTCATCAACACCTTTCTTCTCATGAACTCTCTAAAGAATATCTCTTGGAACCTTATCGTAAGCTTTTTCTAAATCAATAAAAATCAAATGTAGATTCTCCTTATTATCTCTGAATTTCTCCATTAAACTTCTCAATGAATGTATAGCTTTTCTAGTAGACCTGCCCGACATAATCTAAATTGATTATGAGAAATCTTTGTAATACATATTAACCTACGTTCAATTATCCTCTCCCATAATTTAAAGTATGACACATCAAATTAATTCCTTTATAATTTGCACACTTTTGTGCATCCCCTTTATTCTTAAAAATGGGTACCAAAATACTCTTCCTCTACTCCTCAAGCATATTTCTAGTTTTTAAAATAATATTAAAGAGTTCAGTAAGCCAATAAACTTCCAAATCTCCTAAACATTTCTATACTTCAATTGGGATATCATCAGGTCCTACAAACTTTCCACCATTGATTTTCTTTAAAGCCTCCTAAACTTCTTTTTTACTAATGCGATGGTACAAATGAAATTTTTGATTATTATTAACAATATTAAAATCACTAAGGTCAATCGTATTTTCAGAAACTTCATTAAAAAGTTTATCAAAATAAATCACTCACTTATTTTGAATATATTTTTCTACAAAAAACATTTTTTGATTTTCATCTTTAATACACTTTACTTGAGTTAAATCTTTATTTTTCTTTTTTCTTTGTTTGGCTAGTTTATGCATATATATTTTCACCCTCCTTAGTATCCAATCTATTATAAAGATCATTAAAACATAATTTTTAGCGTCACGTATTGTTCTTTTAGATTCCCTGCGGGTTGCTTGATATTTTTCCCAGTTTCTAGGCTTTTACATTCAAACTAATTTTTATAACTTAACTTCTTATATTTTATCTTTTTTTCGACATTAATATTTCACCACCAACTATTTTTATTTAAAAAAAATTTTTTTTTGATTCTCCAAGTATATCTTTTGCTACTTGTTTATTAGTATTTATTACTCTAACCCACGTAACATTTGTTTCATCATGAACATCCCAAATTTTGAAATATTGAAATTTACTCATAAAAATAATTTTATTTGTATCTTTCAAGTACCCATCTAATTCTACGATGATGAGTCATAATATTATTTATTTTACAATTCTTTATCTTAAAATCTAGAACTAATAAACGATGTTGGGTACTTAAATCCTCACTTGGAATGACCTTACAATTTTTACAATATTGACGATCTCTTCTTCTAATAAGAAAATAATCAATTTTTATTTTATTAAATTCATTCTTATATGTAATAAGATGTTCATATCTTTTCTTGAATAAAGTATTAGTAATAATAAAATCATACGCTAGAGCAAAATAAAATAGCTCTACCTTCTTCATTAGTCACTCCAAAACCGTAGCCACTATGAATGTTTTTAAAATCTTCTACCACTCTACCGACATGACCATTTAAATCTCCTCTAAGAAATTTTTTTTCTTCAAGAGGTATCATTTGTATTAAGTCTTCTAAGTCATTCCAGAATTTATCTTTAGACCCTATATCTAAACCTACTTGAGGAGCATAAGCACTTATAATATTAAAAATCTTAGTATTAATAATAATCTTAAGGGCTATAATTCTATCTCTAACTCTATTAATTTTTACAACATTATCTTTCAAACTCTTATCTTTAGTTACACTTACATCATTTCTAGTGCGACTCTTACGAGAATACCAAAGTTTAAAACCTAAGTTATCAATCTTTTTAGCCCTTTCTCTGACCCATTTAGTTTCCTGAATACATAAGATATTAATCTTTCTATGAATTATAATATCAACTAATTCCATTAATTTACCATTAAAAGTACCTACATTTCAAGATCCTATCATAATATTAATTTTATTTGTTTTATGGACTAACTTCTTTATCCACATCCGTCCGTAATGTGGGAACCTTTGCTTATTTGACACTACACCCGGGCGTCGGTTTAGCGACCCTTGCACACTTTTCACTGTATTCAAACTATATAGTGCTTCGCTTCGAGGGGACGCCCTAACACTTACACAAAGATCAAAAGGATTCATGTCATGATTTTCGACAATTTTTACAGTGGCTGTCGACTACCTAACGCAACCCTCCACTTTTCACATCCGAGCTTGGGACCGACAATGACAATGTTTCATATGGAATCCATGAATAAGGATAAAATTCTACTGTGATTGAGATTCACACCAAAAAAAGAAAGCCAATTTACATAGAGCTTAAGGAGTTCTCAATCAACTACTTAAATTAATCACTAAACATTTTGGAAGAAAGTACTTCAGTAAAAATTACAAATTACACTTTTTAGGCCTCACGCCTTGTCAAGTGAATTGTCCCCTTCTAGTATAACTGCAAGTTTCAATTCAATGCATTAAACTCTATCAATACACAACAAGTTTCTAACTCAGTTTCAATAAAATTGAACATTTGAACTTTTAAAATTTTTGTAGAGGGAAACCACATCTAATTGCAATGCCCATCATGGGAAGGGAAATACTTCTACTGTAGGAATCTTAGCTTTATGTTACAGTTTAATAGAAAATCAATTGCTTTTGCTCGCAAAAGACGTTGGATTCTACATCACAACCCCCAAGCCATCCAATCTCGTGTGTAGTTACCCTACAAAGTCAACATATAGCCTATGTTGCTTGACTTGGTTGTTGCGAGAATTGGGTTCCTTGAAACGTTACTCAATGGTACTCAATTCTTTGGGCTTTATCTTATTTTTTCTCTTAGGTGCATAATTTATTTAAGCTGCATGTTTTATGATTTTACTATTCAAAATATATGCCCAAATAATTATGTCTTGAGATAGAAGGATAATACTTGATTGGCAAGTTATCCATAGTTGTTTTATAAAAGCTATGGAGAATGCCACCTTTTTCATCCTTGATTTACTAGTTGAAGCCTTATTGCTCTGTTTAAGCTGCGGTGAAAAGCTCAATAATCCTTCTTATTAGTTGCTTTTAGTTGATGCTCACATAATTTTATGTTCAGTCTTGGTCAAAGAGATTCTCAGTGAAGGCCCATGTTTGTAGGTTAGTTTGACAATATTACTATTTATTAAAGTCCACTGGCTATAGTTCATGATGATATTGTGATTGCTATGGAGTACCGATCCACACATTGAGTTTTCTAAACACCATCGGAGAATTTAATATATACCCCTACGGGATGATTTCTCATGACGAATTAAAAATTATTTGCATACAATAAAATGGGCAAATGACACTCGAGTCTTTGAGGTTAGGCGGTTGCTTCACGTTAGACTACATTTTTAAAAAACTATATGATGGGGTCCCTATGCTAGATTATGTGCTTTGATCATTCTGTGATGAATTTGTTAAGATTTCTCTGAATTTGAAAATGTCCTTCGCTTGTATGAGAAGTTGAGACAGACTAGTAGCCCCCTTATTGCACTTTTACAACTCTTCATGTCTAGAAAACACGTGGGTGGTTTTTGCACTGAGCTATAGGGAAAACAATGATTAGAAGTTCATGATAGAGGCCAAGTTTCAAGGTGAATAAATATGTGAAATCTTTAAGTTCATCAACACTTTCGTTTAAGATATTTTGCAAACCTTTTTGTTTTCAATTTTTTTAGTATCAATTGTCATCACCACCTCGCTAATGAAGAGGATGGCTACCATTTGAGCTTTGGCCATCGCTCTCCTAAAACTATTAGAAGGCATCATAGGATTTGTAGGAAGAATTTGATAAATAATTTTTTTGGATAGGAGGTTATTAATGTTTTTCTCTCTAAAAGTTTTGGATATTGAAAATTTTTTAAGGTAATATCAATAATTTTGCTCAAGTTGTCATATGAAAATTTGACTCTTTAATATGATTTTATGTTTAAGTACACTGATAAATTTTTTTGCATTGCAAAAAATTAGTTTGAATATGATAAATATTCAAGTAATTAGTCTGACCATATAAATAATATGATAATAATTTTTCAATTCTTTTAATATAACATTCAAGATTTATTTTTCTTAAATATGTATGTATTGTAAAGATAATTATCAACACATGTTTACTGATGTTAATGTAATGGTTTGGTAGTATTGCCCTTTTCATGGGTGCGGGAATGCTAGAGTTTGTATCCTCCTTCTAGTGAGGATTACCTTTTTTTCTCATTTTTATTTTAATAGGAAACATTTGAAAACATACAATCTGGTTTTATAGACTGGGAGGGCAATTTTGGTACATAAAAAAGTAGGTTCTCTTTTATGGTTCACATATATATATACATCCTTCTACCGAGCCACTAATTTTTACTATTGTTAATTAGATGGGGTCCTTTGAAGACCGACATTTTAGTTGGAGGACACATTGACATGAAAAATCACTAGGGATTGAATTAGAAGATCTAAAAAAATTGAACCAATATAAAGTGAGCAATTTTTTCGCTTGTTAATTTTTTGAAAAAAGAAAGAACATCGATCATTGCTTAATCATTGATTGATGCGTACAATTATACTACTGATGTTAATCTATAAAATTTCACTAATGGTCGAAAGTGGAGAAAGTTTCAACTTCATTTCAAATCAATGGAAGTGGTGCTCAAGATGATTTATTTTTCCACTTTTACCCACTACATGTTCTTTTGATATCCACTCATAATGAGACAACTATCTAGAAAATCATTTGTTTATGGCATGAACTCACCTCTAATGCATAACCGAGCAACTTCTGTAACCAAGGTGTTTTTCGATTGGGTGGGATAATTAACTTTGGTTATTTGTATTCATATGGATTTATGAACTTTAGATCTAAATAAACTTTGATTGATATCTGGAAAATCTAGTTATGATAAATCCAATGACTTCACGACTCAAATTCTCAAATAAGAGAGCTTACAATCTTTTTTGAGAAATCAAATATTTCAAAAACCATCTTGGTACATTTTGAGTGAAGCATTATTGTTGAAATATCTTGAAGCATTATTGTTGAAATATCTTGAAAATAATTAGGATTATATTCCATATTTGTTATACTCTATATTTAGAGGGTTATGAATTGTATGAGTGATCTTAGGAATCACTATTTATTCCCTCCTTAATTAGGAAGATTAGCTGCCTCTTATATTTATTATTATTCTTTTCGTTGTCTACTGTATCTTGCTTTTATTGCTTTCCTTACTAGTAAATCCTGTAATGGGTATTTATACCCCTCTTTCCATCAATAAGTATCTTACTCTGAGCAAGATCGCTTGCGGTGACTACAATAGCGTCTGATCCGCAGCGGCGTCTTCCTCTGAGCAAGATCTTGCGGCGACGATCGATATAACTAGCAGTCGGGATCGTAATCAGCGCAGAGACCGAAAACTCCACCTTTCCTTTCTTCTGCTTCGTTGTCGCGAAGCAACTGCGAGCAAAGAGAGGATCACGTCTCGACGGCAAGGATTGCGCGCATGGTTTACGAAGCGATTCCGCATATCGAAGTCCTTTCGGTGGCAAAAGCGGTAATCTTTTGCTTCGGCTGCTGAATCTCGGGATCTTACTGCACGCTCCGTTCTTCATCTCTAAAATGTTTGAAATCACGTCTAGAACAAGTCAGCCTCTTCAGCCATCTCAGTTTGAACATCAGAGAAATACATCTGAAAATTATCCCATTCTGATCACTACAATCGGATTAAATGGTGATAATTTCTTTGTTGGTCACAATCTGTTCGCATGTATCTCCGAGGAAGAGGAAATATTGTCTATATCATAGGTGATACTAAGCAGCCTGACTTGAATGACACAACTTAAGCCATTTGGGATGCGAAAAACTCAATGATAATGACATGGTTGATCAATTCCATGACTGAAGAGATAAGTGCAAATTATTTTTGTTACTCTACAACCAAGAAATTTTGGGACAATGTTTCAAAAATGTACTCCGATCTTGGAAATCAATCCCGAGTTTACAAGTTGACTCTATGACTTGAGGAAATTTTCCAAGGTGAGGATTCTGTGACAAAATATTTCAATTATCTTAAGCGAATTTAGCAGGACCTAGGCTTAGTCAACGAGTATGAGTGGAAATCAAACAATGACTGCAATTAGTACAAGAAGATAGTGGATATTGACCGAATCTTCAAATTTCTCGCCTGTCTAAATGTTGAATACGATGAGTTCCATGGCCAAATAATTGGAAGAAATCACTGCCTCCAGTTGGTGAAAGTTTTGCGGAGGTAAGGAGAGAAGATAGTCAGAGACATGTGATGTTGGGAAGAAGACTGCAGGTTCAATCGTGTCCGTGGAAGGATGAGCGCCGGTTATTTCTGAAGCTCAAGTAGGCAAGAAAACTTCTCATAACCAGTGTGTAGAAGACAAAAACAACCTGAAATGTGACTACTGTGGAAAGCCAAGCCATACTCGCGAAAAATGTTGGAAGTTGCATGGTAAACCACCTAATGGTAAGGGAAAAAAATATGGTGAACCTAGCACACCTACAACAAATGAGGCTGAGTCATCCCAAATTAGTGAAGAGCAATTAAGTCATCTTCTTAAACTGCTGAAATCTTGCTCATCATCTAATGCTCCTATCGGTTCTGTAACACAAATAGGTAGTATCCTATAGCTTTATCTGTTATAGGAAGTACCACTCCTTTGATCATTGATTCAGGAGCACCTAATCACATGACAAACTGTTCTCAATTATTTGATTCATAGTTTTCATGTTTCGGTTCTGAAAAAATCAGAATAGCTGATGATAGTTTTTCACATATTGCAAGAAAATAAAATATTAAAATTTCAGAAAAAAATCTTTTTGAAATCTGTTTTACATGTTCCAAAACTTACATGTAATCTTCTTTCCGTCAGCAAATTGTTTAAAGATTATGATTATTCACTTTTTTTTTGTTTTAAATTGTGAATTTTAGGACCGGAACTCTGGGAAGATGATTGGAACTGCTACAGAAATAAATGTGTTGTACTACTATGATGGAACTGATTCTGCGAATAAAATAACTCATGGATTATGTAGTACAGGTTTAAGCTTTGACTATGATCAAATTATGTTATGACATAAAAGATTAAGACATCTTAGTTTTTCGTATCTCAAATCTATATTTTCTAAACTATTTAAAAGTATTAATTGTTTAAAACTTTATTATGGAGCGTGTAATTTATCTAAAAGTTATCGTGTTTCATTTACAATAAAATCATATTCTGCTTCAAAACCATTTTATTTGTTGCATAGTGATGTTTGGGGCCCATCCAAAGTTAACACACTTTCTGGAAAAAAAAATGATTTGTAACATTTATTGATGATCACACATGAGTTTGCTGGGTTTATTTATTGGAAAAGAAATTTGAAGTTGAAAAACGATTTAAAGATTTTTTCCACATGATTGAAAATCAATTTCAAATAAAAATTGACATTCTAAGAACCGATAATGAGACTGAATATTTCAACAAATATTTGAGAATATTTATTTTGAAAAAAATATATTCTGTATTAATCCACTTGTCGTGACACACACAACAAAATAGTATTGTTGAAAGGAAAAATAGACATTTACTTGGAGTTACCCTGACACTTATGTTCTCCATGAATGTTCCTACATATTTTTAGGGTAACGCATTCCTTACCTCCTGTTATTTAATAAATAGAATGTCATCGAGTTCTGAAATTTAAAACACCTTTGCAAGTCTTGAAAAATGATTTTTCCACATCTAAGATAACAACTGATCTCCCTTTAAAGGTTTTTGGATATGTTTGCTATGTGGATGTCCCAAATGTGTTTCTCTCAAACTTGATCCCAAAGCTGAAAAATGTGTTTTTATTGGGTATGCTTCCAATAAACGTCGGTACAAATGCTTTAATGCTGTCACAAAGAAATTTTTTGAGAGCATAGATGTTAAGTTTGTCGAGGATCACTCTTTTTTAAAAAATAATTTTCTT
>JXCR01135938.1:50405-91656 GCA_002079205.1 Phalaenopsis hybrid cultivar | reverse complement strand
CCAAGTTAGGCATTTCACATGGAATTGGATACATATCCATTCTAAATGAACCATGGATTAATGCATTGTGAAGATATGGTGTACCCTAGTTCCAAGTCAACACCCAGGGTCAACCCTAAAGCCAAGTAATCCTATAGGGATTCTTCTTGAATTCTCTTATAATGATCTTACCTACTAAATGCTAGAGGTTAAGATCAATATGTGGAATTTCAAGTTGAGTAAAAAGAAGAGTTTTAAATTTCTAATGGTGGAGTACCTCTTCTAATTTTCTAAGACTAGTCAATAGGAAAGTCCTATGGCTAGACCTAGGCTACTAAAGAAGTTTTCTAGACCTCAACTAAAAGTGAGGTCAACACTGCCCAAAAAGCTAGCTCCAGGCTCCTCGGCGAAGTAGCAGTCCAAAGGTCTAAGGTTTAATTGTTTGAATTACAAGTTGAAAGTTCAATCATTATGGGGGGGTTAAAGTTGATTAGAGCGACACCGGTTAGGATCTCACGGTTCCCTCGTTCCGGTATCACTATTTTTTTTTTAATTTACTTAGCTTAAATGAGTTGTGAAACCCATTTAAATCAGGGAGATCTCGCTAGCAATGGTGGGTTACCTCCTCCGAGGGACTCCTGTAAATTCAAAAGGATGTTTTTTGTTTAGCAATATTTCAAAGGATTTATGGTTACCTTTGAAACAATTTATTTTAGATTTCTGAAAATATTGATTAATTTTTTACAATGGTTTTGGTTTTTACATGTACAGTAAAGTGGACAACCAAGTCGTTGTAATATTTTGCAACAAGAGTAGGTTGCAGAAAGTATAATGATAGGAATTAAATAACACTATAAAAGCGTACCTGTCATCTTCTTGGCATTCCAGCTAAAAGACTTGTTTTTGTAACATGTATATAATTTTGCAAGAAATTTTTAAAAATTAAAAGAGTAGATGAAGGTGTAGTTTCCTAACCCTCAAACTATGACTCAGTGAGTCCCAAAAGATCTTATCGAATGATTTCTTAGAATAAAATATAGAAAGTTCAATTTGTCCTTCAAAATGTCCAAGAGATTCCAAAGTATTCGGGGAATGATTGTGAACCACTTTAAGGATCTCTTAAAAAGATTTGAGTTCATTTTAAACTTATTATGTTTTTCTATAAAACATCCCAAGGTTGAGTTGAAATTACCTCATTACTCGGTGAAGCTTGACATTTCGTTTATCCCAAGGATAGGGTATTCAATTAATTAGTTCATATTTCACTTAAGAGTTATGTAGGTGGATTCCCCTAAGGCTAAATTAAGTCATTAAAAATTTTGGACCCACCACTAATGTTAGGCTTATAGTATTTAAAGGTATTTACTATCAATCATGTTATCTTTTCTAAATCTTATGAAATAAGTTTAAATATCAAGCCTAGATCACTATTAAGCCCTTAACAATCTCAATGAGTGAATTTGCCATTATTAAAATTTTTAACTTAAGTGATATGTATTCTCATTTAAATATCACATTATCCTCAATCATGGCCTTAGAATAAGTTATTTATAATCTTTCTAACCCAACCCATTACTTTATAAATTATTTGATTTTGATTAACTTTCAAATCCTAATAATTTAGAAAACTACAATTCTACTCTTATCCTGGAAATGTAGCAAATTGGTTTCTACATTTTATCCCATTGTGTTTCAATCATACAAAAGCACTTATTAAGATAAAATTTACCCATTTTTGCTCTTGGTTAATCCTAAATTTTAATTAAGGTACAAAAATATAAAATTACTATTTTGCCTTTGGGGCTCTCCACTTCATAACTCATTAAGCACAATTGAAATAACTTCGAAAATTTTAGAGTACCTTATCCAAGGGTTAATTGAAACATCAGAGGAGACAATGAAGGATTTCAAATTTTAATTTAATTTCAATAATTATTTTAACATAGAAAATAAGGTTTTTCATAATAATTTCTTTAATCAATCAAAATAAAGTTTTTTTTTTTTTTGTTTATGGAAAAATTATTAGAGATTCACCAAGGTCAGAGAAACACTTAGGCAAAATTCTATAATTTTTCAAATCAAATTTTAATTATTACAATTATTTGGTTAATGACTTACTTTTAAATTATTTATTATAATTATTTTAATGGGAAAATAAGGAAAACACATTTTTAGGCCTTCAAAAATTATATTTTAACTTAAAAAAATTAGGAAAAACATTTTAGTAAGTCCTAAGTAATCAAAAAATAATTAGGAACATTTTGAACCTTTTTTGTATTTTTGGATTTTTTGTCATTTTTATATATTTTTAATTTGAAATATAGCTAAAAAATGAAGTATTTTATCAAAAATTATTTTTATTTTTCCTAAGTGCCCCTCATCACAAGGAACTCAGAAAATTACTTTTCATAATTTTGCTAACTGTATTTAATTCATTATAATTATTTTAGTACAAAAATGTAGTTTTTCTCATAAAATCAAGTTTAGTACTTAAATTTAATCAAATAAATTTTAATTTTTAACAGTTAGTTAGCATGATTTTCTATACAATGTGGAATTAATTTTATTAAGTTTTAATTAATATTTAATTTAAATAAATTAATACGAGTTATAAATATTTATATAACTATAGAAATGTATAAAATTATCAAAAACCATTCTGATTTTTCCTAAGTTCCACTGACCAAAAGGAACCTACTAAAATATATCTCATAATTTTTCAAGTGGTATTTTAATTTTTATAATTAATTTAAAACAAAATAGCTATCCAAGCTTGAAAATTTTATTTACAAGCACAGAGATGTTCTCTAACCTTGAAAAAATCAGGGAATATCATCTTTAAGTTTACAACAATGGTGAACATTATTTATTCGTAATAAATTAAAATTTCACACAGACCATTTAACTAATTAAAAATTAGAGACTCAACAAATAGTTTTTATTTTTAATTCACATTATTCTTCTATGTTCACTGAGCAAGTGAGTGTTTTTATTTTATTTTTATAATTTTTTATACAAAGATATGAATTTTTAAAGATTTGGCATTTAAATAAATCAGAAAAAAACTATTTATCTACTTATTCAGCTCATCCTACGACTGCACCAAAATGCCATGCGGCGCTCCATCAATCAACGTCGTCTTCTGACTTATATGCCAGGTGTACTGCTATATCGTTCCATCTGTTCATCGGGAGCAATCCAAAGTGTCCATTTGATACACACACAATCAGACGACATCCGTTCATCATCCCCAACTGACCTAACCCGTAAGCCGTCCACACTAAAACTCAGGTTTGTTCCTTCACCTTTGTCCACTCAAGAAATCATATTTATATGGCTTATACAGTACGAAATACAATCTATATGCATGAATAATCAAATTAATCTTGTATTAGGGTGAGAGTTCAATACCTTTGTCTGAGAGGTATAGCCTCAATCAAATGATTGGAGAAGCTTCAAAGGAGACCAACGAACCTTTAGATGAGCTCTTGTGATGTGGTGAAATATCTTGCTATGATTTCAACCAAGGTGGTTTTCAGTTGTTGGTTTAGAGCAAGGTTAGAGGCTCTCTGTGATGGGGCTTTTATGGGGGATCAACTCCTCTCACTCTGAGGATGGTGTGTGCACAATTAATTGAACTTTGGTGGACTATGGAGGAGTGGGGAAATATGTCTTGGTTCCGACATGAAATTGGCTCGTGAAATTAGCTCAAGGCAGTGGATTTGGGTAGTTAGAAATAGTAGGCTAGCTCTCAGGGAGGATTGGAGCAGTTCTATTGAGATTTTGATAGAGTTTGTCCTAGGTTTCAAGCTCTATCTCCTTTGGCCACTAAGAGCTACCTGGTGGAGCTTAAGGTGTTTGATGGGTGCAATTGGAAGCTTAGTTGGATGGAAGAAAAGCTTCAATGGTTAATGGGGTTTAACCAACTCAGGTAAGTTCAATTTTTAATTTTGGCCACTTGAGGCTCACTTGGGCTAGCTGTTTCAGGTGGTTGAGGTGGTGGCTGGCTAGGGTTAAGTAACCTCTGGGCTCAGGGAGGCCATTGGGTGGCTAATGATGGTTAACCCCTAATGGCAAGTTATGATGGCCAAGATATTTTGGTTTAGGCCAAAAAAAAGAAGGAGATCACTTAAATCAAGGGATTAATGATCCATAACTCATATAGGGTGGGCTAGGTTGATTTAACCTTGTCAATAGAGTCCAAATGGTGATTGTAGTGGCTTTAGTTTGATAAATTTGATTTGCTTTGGTCAATTTTGGTGCATGGGTTCATATTTGAGCATTTTGGCTTGATGTTGTGTTTTGGTTGGGCTATTCATAACATTGAGCTCAAATAATTCTTTAAAATGGTGAAGATGATTGTCACAAGGAGTTTATGAAAGGTTTGGAGTGATTTTGAATTGATTTGGAACTTCAATTTGTAGGATTTTGGCTCATGGTCAATTTTGTGGATGTTGAGTTAGACTTGGGTTTCAGTTGGATTAGAGTTTAGCTATGGCCCAATTTATGGTTTAATTTGATGTGGGTGATTTTCATGAAGATTTTTGGATATCAATTAGATTGAAATTTTGGGATTGTGGAGTTCAATTTGGTGGAATTTAGGGATATGGCTAATTTGGGGCAAAATTGGGTGTTTTGGTCCAAGTTGATTTTGAGTGGTATTGGGGCTTGACCAAGGCCAATTAAAGGTTCAATTCGATGTGGGGAACTATTTTGAAGAGTTTATGATTCAAAATTTGGGCAATTGGATGGGTTTGGGGGTTTAATTTAGTGGGATTTCGGCTAAGTGTAAAATTAAAAATTTTGGGGTTAAGATTGAAATTGAGATTGAAATAGGGTTTAATTGAGCTTGGATTTGGTCTTAATCAACATTAGGTATGATGAATTGGAGTTTAGAATTTAAATTGGAAAACATTGGGAGCAAATGGGTGAAAAATAGGGATGAATTAGGGTAATTAGGCCTTTAAAGGCATTTTGGCGCTTTTGGTCAAGATAGGTCAAATTGGTCAAATTAGGTTCAATAGAGTGGTCTAACTTGAATTTAAGGACATTTAAATTGGTTTTGTAGGTTTTGTGATAATTTGGGTCAGTAGGGGTATTTTGTAATTTTTGCAAAATGAGGGGTATTTTGTTAATTTTGAAAAATTGCGGTGTTTAGGACAATTTTGGGGTTTCAAGGGTAATTTAGTAAATTTGATAGATTTGGGGGCAAAAGGCTAAGTTGTGTATTTTGGTAAAATTGGGGGTGTCAACCACCCTACTTGAGCTGTGGACCAATAGAATTCCCTACTTTGGGTCCTCCATATACTGGTCTTAGCTAGACCTTACCCTAGAGCTAGTGGCCTAGGGGACCATTGATACGCCAAAAATATTTGCATTTTTAGACCCATATTTTATAATCATTTTTTGGTTATATTGCACTTTAATGGATGATAATTTTATGTTTTCTTGTAGGTTGTTGAATTTTAGGATTTGAAGCAAAAAGGAAGCAAAAAGTATGAAATTTTGAACAAAAATGAAGAATTTGAAAATTTGTTCAGCGTCGATGGCGCCAAAAGTAGCGCCAACGGTGCCATTTGACAAAGAGCATTGAATTAAATGGCGGAACACTGGCGCCGACGGTGCCAATGTTGGTTCAGCCCCTGTTTCTAGAAGATTCGACAAATATGGACGCTTTTTCAAGAGTTTTTGAAGGCACCTTTTGGAGAACCGACTCTACGCATTATTTGGGGCCAAAATTGCTAAAAAAAGGTGAGAGATTTCTTCTCTAAAAGTGTTGGAGAAGTAGAAAAGTGAGAGATTTCTTCTTCCTTCATTTCTTAGAAGAGGCTACAAGGGATTTGCTTGGACAAAGAGATTCAAATAAGTGTTGTTTGTTTATTAGTGTTGTATGAACTTTCTTTTATATATGAAATTTGTGTTTTCTTATATCTTTCTCATTTATTCTGAGTAGTTTACATTATCTTTTTCCCTACTTTGAGATATTGTGAAATGAAGAGATAATATGGATGTGCCAATAATAAAATATATAATAAATTGTGATGATTTTTCAACTTTGAACTTAATTTACTTTTTGATCTGACCAATTGAATTGATAAAATATGTTGTGAAACATATACTCGAGAAATGGAGTATGAGTTCTGCAACAGAGTGAGGATCACATTTGATTCATGAAGGAGAATTTCGTTCATGGAATTAAGTGCAAATAAATTGGGAAATATACTTTGTTGGGTGTAGAATTTGAGAACCTTTAGGGTGACAGACTAAAATCGTTGATTCGGTTCTTAGTGTTTAAAAACTAAAGCGAGAGTTAGCCTTTAGGTGAAGGGAAGTGGGAGCTCTGGAATGGGAGTCAATATCTTCCTAGCCTAGCCACGTATTTAGGGACTAAACCTGAGATTAGCCAATGATTTTTTTATAACATTGTATTAGCGTAGAGAATTAAAACTGCTCCTATTTGACATAATACATATTTAAACCAATTTTACCATCTAATTTTACAAATCCTCATTGTAGTGGGAAAGATGATTTTTCACATAAGAAATCTTCATCACATAAACATAGTTCTATAATTTAATAGTTACTGTTTAAACTTTGAATTTCAGTTTTGTTAGTAGTTAAATAATTTATTTCTGATAATATCTCAACATTCAAAATTAGTGACAGTAGTTTCATTTTGACTTTCTGTGAATTTCATAGTAAATTTATCATTTCAAATTTAAACCTTCCCTGTGGGATTGATACATAGGGTTTAAATAGAAAGTCATTTATTACTTGAAAATGATACGTATACTTACATAAAATCCCAATACAATTGCTTAAATTTCAAATTCATAAAATATTGCATCAAGCTTTTGCACCGTTGCATAGCGGAGTCAACAATATGATTTTTACACAACTGTATAATCCAAGATCAAATTTTTGGCGACGTTTCCCGGGAAGGTAACAGTAAATTAAATAGATTTGGTAAATTATGAAATTTAGAGATATTTAAATAAAAAATTCAAAAAAAATTCAAAAATCCAAAAAGAAATCATATTTTTATTTCAGAGTTATTTTTAGAAAATTTTTCTTTTCTTATTATATTTGTTTATGCAAAATATTGGATCTGAAGGTTTAGTACCTTACGATTCAGAATTACAGCACACTATTAGGAAAAAATTAAAAAAAATAAAAAGAAATTAAAAACTTAAACGAAATGGAAATTAACTTAAATAACGAAATAAACAAAAATCGACAAAAACCTTTAAAAGATTATGCTAATCCGACAGCAGATGAACTTCAATTGACTATTCAAAATCCTGATATTGTTGCTGATTCATTTGAGCTTAACTTACTATTATCCAAATGGTACACAATGGTTGGTTTGGAGGAACACCTACTGAAAATTCAAACTTACAAATTGCTAGTTTTCTTGAAATTTGAGCTACTTTAAATATGACAGTGTCTAATGATGTTGTTAGGCTTAAACATTTTCCTTTTTCATTAAGGGATAAGGCTAAGGCTTGGTTAAATGCATTAGCACCTAGATCTATTAGAACCTGGGGAGAACTATCACAAAAAACTCTTAGCTAAATATTTTCCACCCTCGGAAAGTGCTAAGCTTAAAATTGATACTACAACTTTTTGTCAGTTTGAAGGGGAATCAATAAATGAAGCTTGGGGAAGATTTAAAGGTCTTCTTAAAAAATGGCCACACCATGCTCTACCAGATTGGTTAATATATCAAACATTTTATAATAGATTAGTAGGATCACTTAGATCTATTATAGATGCTGCTGGGGTGGATCACTAATGTCAAAACCTTTTGATGAAGCATATTCTTTATTTGAAGAAATGACAACTAACAATTTTTAATGGCTCTCTGAAAGGGTAAATCCTAAGAGAGTAGCTAGTATTCATGGTTCTGATGCAATGTCTATTTTAGCATCTCAAATTGCTGCTATTTCAAAAAAGATTAATCAAATAGGAGTGAACTATTCTGAAATACCCCCAGTATTTGAGGAAAATTCACTAGAATAGATCATTGATACTCAATCATCTTATGAAACATTAAATGTTATCAATAATTGAAATAACAATCCCTATTGTAACTTTTATAATTCTGGATGGAAAAATCAACCTAATTTTAGTTGGAATAATTATAACAATTCGGTGAATCCCTCCAAAAATTTGAACGACCAAGGAAATCCTAGTTTTCAACCTTATTATTCTTCTGAATTTAACTCTAATCCCAATCCAAAAGTTAAGGAAAAAAAGTTAACGGTGGAAGAAGAAATGTTAAACATGGCAAATCAAATACAGAATCAAGGGGATGCTATTAGAAATATTGAAAATCAATTAGGACATATTGCTACTGCACTCAGTAACAGACCTTCTGGAAATCTTCCGAGTATGGTAGAAGTTAATCCAAAAGATCAAAATAAGGAGCAAATTAAAGCTATTCAATTACGAAGTGGAAAAGAAGTTGGAAGAAGGATCCAAAGGGAAACTGAAGTTGATGAAGAGAAGGAAGCAATGAAAAGTGACCAAATTGAAAATGAACAAACATAAGGTCCTTTAGAAAAACCATTACCTCTGTTTCCTCAAAGACACAAGCAAAAGAACAAAGATAAACAATTTACAAAATTTTTAGAAATCCTAAGAAGTTAACCATAAACATTCCTTTTGTTGAAACTTTGGAACAAATGCCAAGTTATGTGAAATTTATGAAGGATATACTAAAAAAAAGGAAGTTTACAGATCATGAGATCGTTGTAGTCAGTGAAGAGTGTAGTGCAATTATTTAGAAAAAGTTTCCTGAAAAATTAAAAGATCCTGGTAGTTTTACTATACCTTATGCTATTGGTAAAAAGCTTATTGTAAAAGCTTGGTGGGATTTAGGAGTGAGTATCAATCTTATGCTTTTATCAATTTTTAAACGTTTATATTTGGGAAAGATTTCGCCTACTACTATAACTCTTTAGTTAGTTGATCGATCAATAACTTATCCAAAAGAAGTTATAGGGGATGTATTAGTAAAAGTGGATAAATTTATTTTTCCCGTAAACTTTCTAGTATTGGACATGGAGGAAGATAAAGAAATTAATATTTTTTTAGGGAGACTACTTCTTGCAATAAGGAGAGCTATGATAGATGTGCAAAAAGGAGAATTAATAATAAAAGTTAATGATCAAGAAGTAACATTTAATATTACAAAATCTATTAAATATCCAACAATAAAAAAAGATAATGAATGTTTTAAGATGGAAGTAACTGATTATCTGAGTAATGAGAAATTTAAGAATGAGTTTGAAGGAAAATTAAAGCAAGGAGAATTTGTTGAAAGCATGGACAAAATAAAAGGAGAAGATTTGGATTATATTCAGGGAATTTGAAACTTTAGACTTGTTGGAAAACGATAAAATAATTATTATTCCTTCAAGTATTAAAGCACCTAAACTTGAACTGAAAATATTATCTGCCCATTTAAAATATGTGTTTTTAGGAGAGTCATCGACATTGCCTATTATTGTATCTTCCGAAGTAACAGAAATTCAAGGACAAAAATTAATAAAAATGTTTAAAAAATATAAAAAGTTTTTTAGATGGATTTTAACATATATTAAAGGAATTAGGTCTTCTATTTGTATGCACAAAATTCTATTAGATGAACAATATGAACCTAACACTGATCCTTAGAGGAGATTAAACCCAATAATGAAAGAAGTTGTTAAAAAAAAAAATAAAATGGCTAGATGCTGGAATTACATATCCTATTTCAGATAGTGCTTGGGTAAGACCAATTCACTGTGTTCCAAAGAAAGGAGGAATGACCGCTGAAGAAAATTAAAAAAATGAATTAATACTAATAAGATAAGTTACTCATTGGCGAATTTATATTGATTATAGAAAATTAAACATGTCCACCAGAAAAGATCACTTTCCTTTACCTTTTCTAGACCAAATGTTGGATAGATTGGCTGGGAGCAAATATTATTACTTTTTAGATGGATATGCTAGTTATCACCAAATTTCACTTAATCTAGAGGATTAAGAGAAGATAACATTTACAAGCCCATACAAAACAGTTGCTTTTCGTAAAATGTCTTTTGGACTATGCAATGCACCTGCAACATTTCAAAGATGTATGATGTCAATCTTTAGCAATTTTATTGAACATGGAATGGAAGTGTTTATGGATTATTTTTTGTATTTGGAACTTCGTTGGAATTATGTTTAAATAATTTAGAAAAATTTCTGGAAATATGTGAAAAAATCAACCTAGTACTAAATTGGGAAAAATGTCAAATTATGATTCCAGGAGGAATTGTACTTGGTCATAAAATTTTTGAAAATGGCATGGAAGTAGATCCTGCAAAAATTCAAGTTATTGAAAAATTACCACCTCCTACTAATGTTAAAGGGGTAAGAAGCTTTTTAGGACATGCTAGTTTCTACAGGCGTTACATAAAAAATTTTCTAGAATAACTAAGTCAATATGCCAACATTTAGAAAAGCAGACAAAATTTGATTTTAATGAGGAATGCATAAAACATTTGACTTTTTGAAAGAAAAATTAATCGCTAAACCCATAATAGTTCTACTAGATTGGGAGAAACCATTTGGAATAATGTTTGATGCTAGTGATTATGCTATTCGAATTATTTTAGGACAAACACTCAACAAAGTTTTTAAAGTATTATATTATGATAGTAAAATACTAAATGATGCTCAAATTAACTACACCATTACTTAAAGAGAGTTACTCGCTATTGTTTATGCCTTTAATAAATTTAGACCTTACTTAATTGGAACTAAATGTATAGTGCATACAGATCATTTTGCTATTAAATACTTGATGTGAAATAAGGATGCTAAACCAAGATTAATTAGATGGATACTTCTATTGCAAGTGTTTGATTTTACTGTAGTTAATAGAAAGGGAAATGATAATCTAATATCTGATCATTTTTCTAGAAATGAAAGAGAAATATTAACTAATTTTGTAAATGAAATTTTAGATGATTTCCCTGATGAACATTTATATAGTATTGATGAAATGAATGTACAGTGGTATGCCGATATAGTAAATTTTATTGTAAGTGATATTTTACCACCTGATATCCAAAATTTACAATTAAAGAAATTTATATATGATTCAAAATTTTATTTTTGGGATGACCCATATCTATAAAAACAATGTAATGATCTAATTATTAGAAGATATGTACCTTATGAGGAAACTCAACAGATAATTAAAAGATGTCATGATTATGAATTTAGAGGACATTTTGAAATGAATAGAACTGCATATAAGATTTTGCAAGCTGGATTTTTATGGCCTACTCTTTTTAGAGATGTTAATGGATATTTTAAAACATGCGATCAATGTCAACGAGTAGGAAATATTTCTAGAAGAAATGAAATGCCTTTAAATTACACATAAGAAGTAGAAATTTTCTATGTGTGGGAATTAAATTTTATGGGACTATTTAAGCCTTCATTTGAGAATTTATATGTATTACTTGATGTTGATTATATGTCCAAGTGATTGAAGCTATTGTTGTACCTAAATGTGATGCTAAGTGTGTTTCTAAATTCTTAACTAAAAGTATTTTACAAGATATGGAATGCCGAGAGTAATTATTACTGATGGAGGATCTCATTTTAGGAATAAGAGAATCGAAAAATTGATTAAGAAATATGATATTATGCATAGATTCTCTACTGTTTATCATTTTCTGACTAGCGGTCTAGCAGAGATATTAAATTGTGAAATTAAATGAATTTTAGAAAAAACTGTAAATCTTTATAAATTAGATTGACCAGCTAGATTAAATACTGCATTATGTGCATATAGAACTACTTATAAGACTCCCATAGGAATGTCCCCATATAGACATTTTTTTGGAAAAACATGTCACTTACCAGTAGAATTGGAGCATAAAGCATTCTGGGCTATTAAGGAATTTAACTTTAATTTAAAGGATGTTGGTGAGAAAAGATTATTTTAACACAATGAAATTGAGGAGATTAGAAATGAAACATATGATATTGCAAAAATCTATAAAGAGAAAATGAAAATATGACATGATCAGAAGATTATTGAACCTAGACAATAATTTTTATTATATAATACAAGATTGAGATTATTTCTAGGGAAACTGAAATCCAGTTGATTTGGAACATTTAAAGTGATTAAGGTCTATCATTATGGAACAGTTGTTGTTAAAGATCTTAACACTGGAAAGATATTTAAGGTTAATGGGCATCGATTAAAACATTATTAAGAAGGGCACATAACAAAATTTAAGGAAGTTTTAATGTTAAGTCAACCCAGCTAATCAATGGTGCTTAAGGGTGAAGATGTTAAACCAAGAGCTTTAAGGGAGGCAACCCATATATAAATATATATATCTATGTATTCCTATTTTGTTTGATAAGTGTTTATATATTAGTAGATAATAATTTAGCACAATTTTATAAATTATAAATTAAGAAAACTATTGGTATTAGAGGAAAAATTGGAATCAAATTGATCAAAAAGATGAAAAGACGCAACTTTGACCTCTGACATCAACGGCGCCCGCAGACAGACCAAAGTGCCGACAGCACAGTGGGAGCGCCGACAGCGCTGATAGTAGTTTGATGGTTTTTAGTGAATTTCGGCAGACTTTGGCAGGATTTTGCTCCGTAATAACTGTCGGGAGGAGTTTTTAAGGTCCTAAAAACTGCCTTGGACAACCACAAACTTCCTATTTTTGAATTCCATGGCAACCAATTCCAGAAATACTTCTAGAAATGGAGTTTTCAATATAAGAAATTATATCAATTTTGATACTTAAAGATTATACGAAAAAGTGATTATAAAGAAGAGCTTATCAAGGAGAGAGGCCTTATCAATCACGGATTGATTAATCAAAGTTCTCTCATTGCTAAAATCACTATACAAAGACAATGTGAAGTTCTTTGCTACTCTACCGCTGTATTTATTGTACCAGTAGTGAAGGAATTCTATACTAATTTACATGAAATTACCCAAGGAGTTGTCTTCTTATGAGGTAAGGTTGTACCATTTACTCCTGAGCAAATCAATGAGTTGCATATGATAGAAAACGTTCCAATCTATCATTATACCAATTTCATCCCTACTAGAGATTTGATGCAAGAAGTCTATAATTTTCGGACGGATGAAAGTGATATTTAGGAAATGCTAGATGAAGGATATGTTAGTTTCTCTGCTTCATTACTTAATCCAATATTGAAGCCATGACATTTCTTCTTTTTTGAAAATTACTCCCTACCATGAAGATTAGTAGAGTCACCAAAGAAAGTGTTATTTTGAATTATTGCATTCAAATGGAAAAACCTATTGATATAGGATCTATTATTTTTAAATATGTTATGGGTATTATTATTAATAGGCCAACTTATGGACTTGGGCATCCTTCCACAATTTTCCTACTTTGTAGTTAATCTCAAGTTCCATATGAGAGTTGTGAAAAAGTTTTATTACCTTGGGAGCCCATGATTCCTATTTATGATAATTATGTTGGGAATGGGAATGAAGCATTAGATACTATCTTTGATCACTCATCAAATGTTTCAACTTCATTGATGCTACCAACAGTTGGAAGTTCACTTGCTTTAGAAAAGAAATTAAAGAAAATTGAAAGAGAACATTAGAGTATTACAAATGCAATAGGAGATCTTAAGTACCTTTTTGATCACCTAGATTGGAGGATGAAAGAAAATTTTGATCTTACTGGGACATTTGAAGCAGGATTAGTGCGGGTGTTTAAAGAAAAAATGATGGATCGAAGAAAACTGGAATGATCAATTCCCATACTGACCCTTCTACTATTTGTACATTCATTACTAGTCTATGGGAGATATCGTAGGAGGATAAAGCACTGAAGATGAGGCAACATAATTAAGGAATTTGGACTCTCTCTACTAGTTTACAAAACTTATGTACTTAATGTAATTGTGTGGATTTGATTTAGATTGCTTTTCTTTTGAATTATGAACTTTGATTGTGTGAATAGTTTTGTGTTACCATTTAGTGTTGTGGTTTGATTTCTATGCTGATTTATAATTTAGTTTGCTTAATGTGAAAGTGTGATTAGAAAAATGTGTTTGTAAAAATTTACTTTCATATATAAAAGTTAATTTGTTGTTGTTTGTGAAAATGGTTGTTTGTGATAATGTTTGTTTGTGAATTACTGTTAGATAAAAAGTTGTGTTTAAAAATACTAAAAAGACTTTTGAGAAAATTGAAAAAAATTGAAAAATGAAATTTTAGGCCTTCAGCACCGATGGTGCTAGCATGGGAGCCGACAGCGCCCTTAACCCGGGAACAACCTTTAAACTTTAAAATTCATAATTTTCATCATAAACTATCATTTTTACCCTTTGTGTCACCTTCAACCTCCGATTTTTGCACCTAGGGCTCGCATTTGCTTGGATTTGAGGCGATTTTAAGGCAAAAGAACTTTGGATTTCATCTTCTCTATGTAAGAGCTACACTTTGAGTTAAAAAATTTTGATTTTTACCAAGAATTTATCTCACATTGCCGAGATCCAAAAATTTTGGAAATTTTTGAGAGATTTTGAGAAAATCCTTTATTGAAGAAGTCATACTTAGTGGATTTAAGAATAAAGCATTTTACTTTGTGATTTTTTAAATTTATTCGAATTTTTCAATTTTTCTCTAGATTTTTCACACACCAAGAACGAGCAAAGGAAAAAAGAAAGTAGATTATGATGAACAAAAACTTGTTAGCTTTAGGGCTAGTGCTCGATCCAATAGTTTACTTGAGCATAAAAAAGTAATTCTGGATCATGGTTTTAAAAATTTGGGAGGAGAATTTGAGCGATTAATCAATGCTTGGCAGTGGGAAATTTTTTATTATTTTACTATCCATGCGATTATTGGTGTAGTCATGGAATTTTATGCCAACTTTACTGAAGCTTCTGACGACTTTTTTTTTGTTCATGGGAGAAAGGTGGAATTTTCTCCAAGAAAAATTAATGAGTTTTACCAGTTGGAAGATGTTTACAGTTGCCAATATAAATTATTTTCTGCTACTAATGAGGCCTTAGATGAGGTTATTTCTTTTCTTACTGATGGAAGAGGGACCTGGAAACTAAAAAATGGTGTTAAGATAAACTTTTCTCTTTCTATGCTTAATGTAGTATCTAAGGCCTGACACTACTTTATTTCTGGAAGAATGATTCCGATAAATCATCATAGTGAGGTGACCAAGGATAGAGACATCCTAAACTTTTGTATTCAGCATGTGATGAGGATAAATGTAGGCTCTATTATCTATATGAACACTAGATCTATTGCTTTGAGAGAGACCACTGGTGGAGTGGCACACCCTGCACTTATTTTTACACTTGTGAACAGGCAAAAGTTTTTTTTAGACCTGCTGAAGAGAGGATTGAGCCTCAAAGACATATTGGGCCTGCAAATATAAAAACATATGAATCTCATGTTGATTGGAGATTTGGAAGTAAGACTAGAGATATTCCTTCTACTTCGAGGACCCTACTTCTAGTGACCCTACAAAACGACAGCTTTTAGACCAGATGATGATCCAGCAGGGAGATATCTTAATAATGGATCAGATATTGCAAAACATGGATGCTATAAATACTCACACTGATGATTTAATATGGCAAAAGTTCGAATATGATGCTGCTTATGATGATGCGTTGGTGAGATACATGAACGGTGATCATTCAGTTCAGTTTCCTAGTCACCCTTTCTTACTCCATATCAGCGGAAGAATTTGGATGTAGAAGAAGAAGAAGATGATGATTGGTGATACTTCTTTTAGTTTATGTTATATATATATCTGTGTGTGTGTGTGTTTTTGTGTGACAGATGGTAGAGAGTAGACAATATTTTTACGTGAAGTGAAAAGCCTCTAAATTTTACTTTGGATATTGAGAATTTTGATTTTTGGAGTTTAGATTTTATGGGTCCCTTCATACCATCTTTAGGAAATTTATATATCCTATATAGCTGTGAATTATGTCTCAAAATGGATTGAAGTAATAGCTCTTCCAAATTGTGATGCTCAAAGTGTACCAAAATTCTTAAAGAAGAATATTTTAGTTGATTTGGTATGCCCAAAGTGATCATTTGTGATGGGGGAAGCCACTTTAGGAATAGAAAAACTGAGAAATTAGTTACTAAGTGTAAATTTAAGCACAGAATAGCCACAACCTATCATCCTCAAATGAGTGGTTTAGCAAAGGTAAACAATAGGAAAAACAAGAGGATTTTAGATAAAACTGTCAATTCTAGTAGGAAGGGTTGGTCTATGAGATTAGATGAAGCATTATAGGCTAATAGAACTACTTATAAAACTCTTATAAAAATGTCTCCATATAGGCTCATACTAGGCAAAGCTTATCACTTACCAATGAAATTAGAATATAAAACTTATTGAGCAGTTAAGAAATTCAATTACAATATAAAAGAATCTAGTGAGAAGAGAATAGTACCTTTAAATGGAATTAAAGAAATTAGATAAGAATCTTATGAAATGCAAAAAATTATAAAGATAAAATGAAAAACTGGCATGAACGTAAGATTCCTAGGAAAGATTTTGAGCGTGGACAGAAGATTTTACTGTACAACACACAATTGAAATTATTTCCTTAAAAACTTAGGTCTCAGTGGTCAAAGCCATTTACTATTATCAAAATTTGTACTTTTAGTGCTATTGATATAAAAGATCTTAAGAGTGATGTAAAATTCATAGTGAAGGGACAAAGACTTAAACCTTATGATTGAATTGCTTTGTTTTTAGTGTAGTTTGAGAGAGGTGATTCCTTATTCTTCTCGTTGTGAATAGACTTGCGTATGCTATCTTGGAGTAGTAGAATCAACAAAATCCTCTACATTTTAGTTATCAATCAAACCTAAAGATTTACCAAAGACATCTTGAGTTTGGACATAGGACCAGTCCATCTCAATTCTTTATCTCCTATTTTTGACCTGGTTCTTCAATTTAGGGGGTTCAATAAACCAACCATTTAAGGAGCTTGTGGAGTACCATTTAATTTGAAATATTAGTAGTGTATATCTTATAGGACAAGGACACACCGAATGTTGACTCATAAGCCAATATGACAAGAATAATCTTGCTCTAATCTACAAGCTTTCAACAGTCAAATTAGAGGAAATTTCATTGGAAATAAGACAGTGGAGAAGGAACATGTTATGAGGAGGTTGAATATTATTTTAAGTGTTTATTGTTGTGATTAAATAATTGAGGAAGATAAAAATTTCAATTTAAATGATCAGGACCAAACTTAGGTTGTGCACATAGGCCCCATGTCCTAGCATTAAATTAGCATGAAGTGCACTAACACCAAGTCGCCAATAAACAAGTGCCAAGCTGCTACACCCAATCACCTTGGTGCCACCATTGTCGTGCCTAGGCTCCATTTTTACTTCGGTGATAAAAGTGTCTAAGTCACCACGGTTTAAGCTATTTTTTCACGATCACTACTCTGAATGTTCTTTAGTAATTACAGGGCTATACTTAGGGATTCCACCTCACTTGCATTTGTGCTTAATGTAGAGGTGTTGGAGTGTACAAATCTTCTCCTCAAGATAAAATTCCACATCATAATATTGTATTTCATTTTTCATCACAGAAAGTATTGGATTTTTTGTAAAGCCATAAACAATGGAGGAAGTACTTGGGGGAGAAATTATTAAGCTCATGTTGACCTCATTTTTGGTTGAGGTCTAGTTTTTCCTTATTAATAGCCTAAGATCTAGCCATAGGATTTTCCTGTTGACTATTCCTAGAGGACTACAAAAGGAACCCTCACCATTAGAAATTCTAAAACCTTCTTTGCTCAACTTGAAGTTCCACATGTTGGTCCTAACCTCTAGCACTTAATAGGTGGGGTCAGTATGGAGGAGCTCAAGGGGAGTCACCCATAACATGGTTAGACCTTAGGACTAACCCTGGGTGATGTAGTTTTGGTGGGGCTAACTTCCACACATTACACTCTCTCACATACCCTTAACTCGAAGAGCCCTTCGGTTGGTCTCCTGATTCCTCTTGGAAGGCTCATATGGATGAACCTATACCTCTAGTCTTTGGCTAAGAGGGTTAGAACTATTACAATGAGCATCCAAAATGATTCCTCACATGGATCCTATTGTTTTAGTATGGCTTCATGGTTTGTTGGCCCATTTTGGCCTAAAATCACCAAATTACCAAAAAACCCCAACAACACCAATCTTTGCCAAAAAAAATCTCAAAACTACCCAAAATACCCAACTATTTCAAAAAATCATCTCAAATCTCTCACCATTACCTAAATTGACAAAAATTCACCTAAATTACAAAATTTCCAAAATATCCCCAAAAATTGCCAAAATTACCAAAATGCCACTAATGACCTAAAAATTCAAAAAAAATCCAAAAATTCCCAAAATATCAAAAATCATCCCATATATTCCCAAATTCAATTTTTTATCAATAATTTGCCCAATTTGACTAAATTAGTCCAATTTGACTAAAAGGTCCAAATGTCCCCAAATTATCCCCAATCTTAGCCCGATTGACCCCAATCTTGCCTAATTTCAATTCCAAACCAAAATTCAGTCTACCCAATCCTAATCTAAATAAAATTCAAGCCCAATTTGATCTAATTACAAGCGAAATTTTACCCAAATCAAAAAGGCCCAATTTTGACCATATGCCTAAATCCATCAAATTAGCCCATCAATTCAAATCAAAATCACTTGAAATTTTTCTAATCCTTCATGACATCTCCATACAACAAATTCAACATTCAATTAGCCCAAATTTTATCCCAAAATCAATTTTAAGTATAAAAGCTCAAGCCCACAACATTTAATTTAAAAAGCCCAAATCCAAAGCCCACATGATAATTCTTTCTCTTCATCATCCATTTGATTAAAATCATTCCTAAAGTCATAAATTCCAAATCAAGCATCATGCCAAACTCCACCAAAATATTTCATAAAATTAAAAATCTCTCCTCATGAAAGTTGACCAAGCCAAGGACAAGCCATGAAGCCACTCTCAAGTCATAGGTGAGCCATGAGAGCCATGCCTCATCACCATACTATTAGTGGCAAGAGGCCAAGCCACTTTCAAATATCCTTAAGATTCTTTTAACCATTCCCATGAATCACCTAAACCCCATACTTAGCCAAATCACTTGGATAGTGACCTCACCATGCTGATTAAGCTGACCCATCTGATTTTCCCTCAGCATCCAAACCAGCCTTGGTGGTTGAGTTCAACCCAAATCCTTGTCTTGACCCAATTTGACCCAAATAGCCCTTCCCNCTCCTCATGAAAGTTGACCAAGCCAAGGACAAGCCATGAAGCCACTCTCAAGTCATAGGTGAGCCATGAGAGTTATGTCACATCACCATACTATTAGTGGCAAGAGGCCAAGCCACTTTCAAATATCTTTAAGATTCTTCTAGCCTCTCCCATGAATCACCTAAACCCCATACTTAACCAAATCACTTGGACAGGGACCTTACCAATGATTAAGCTGAACCATCTAATTTCCCTCAGCACCCAAGCCAGCCTTGGTGGGTGAACCCAACCCAAATCCGTGATTTGACCCAAAATGGCCCTTTACACATCCTATTTTAAGTCAAAACTTTTACACATGTCCAACCCCAATTAACTTCACCAAACCCAAGCCCTGACCTCCTTGAGTCAGATGGTGACCTGAGCCTGGCCAGTCGGCCACCTTGGCTACCGGAAATGCCATGGACAACTGCCCCCCCCATGGATAAAACTCAAAATTAAACCCATCCAAGCTGTCCCATCCCAATTGGATTTTTGCACCTTGCTGGCATCAACATAAGCAACTTAAAACACCCACCAAGTGCCCTGGTGGCCTCTCCTTCCCCCTCTATTTAAACACACCCTTCATGGCCAAGGGAGGAGAGCTTGAAATTCATTGGGGAGACTCTGCCAAATTGCTTCCAGAGCTTCCTTAAGACCCCTTGAGTTCAACCCAACCATCCCTAGGCACTCAAAGCCACTGCTCGAGCTCAATTTTTGAACCCAATCTCTAAGCCAAAAAAGAACACCCCTCAAACCTCTACCAAATTCAAATTAATTGCACCCACACCATCCCCACATCAAGAGAAGAAGATTCCCCACAAAAGCCCCATCACCAGAGCACCCTAAGGTAGACTTTGATCGAACCCGTAAATTGATTTTGGTTGAAATCAAATTTAGGCGATTCACCATTGCTCGAGGCTCAATCCCTAGGTTCTTGGGACCCCAACAAAGCTTCCACAAGCATCCAGTCAAGACTTCCCCTCTTGGACCAAGGTATTGAAAGTTAACCCTAAACCGAGCTTCATTTGATTCTCCATGTATATAGAGTTGATTTAGAGGTCAATTAACCTTATGGATATGCTCTCCTAGTTAAGACGAGTCTATAGGAACAAACGACACTTGATTTAGTTGAGTATCAAGTGAGATATTAGGTCTAGAAGATGGACAGTTTGCTGGCTTAAATCGTTGTGGAAGATGACCACGCGCCATCTGATCGAGCATGTATCGTTTGGACGGTCTTGATCGCGCCGAACGTAGCTGTGGTTCGAAAAGGGGGAGCTGGCGCGAACTGCAGTGCCCAATCCCGCAGCGACACACATCTCTTCGACGCGTACGAGGCTGAGTCAGATAAGTAGGAAAATATGATATTTTATTATTTAAATAAATGCTGATAACTTACAAAATGCATAACTTTGTGTAGAAAAATCATAAAACTAAAATAAAAATATTCTGTTGCTCAGCGAACATAGAAGAACAATGAGGAAATATTTTTATGTTTATTTGATGCATATTTTATTTTTTATTTTATTTTTAATTAATTAAATGGTGTTTTCCTTATTTTGATTCTCCATTAGCATAGACATTTCACCATGACTTGATCTTTTGGGCTTTGATTCTACATATTATAGGGATGCTTTTTTCTGATTTTTCCAAGGTTATGAGAGGTCTCTAAGCATGGATATCTAATTTTCAAGTTAATCGTCTCTATTTTGGTATAAAAATTATAATAATTAAAATACTCATAAAAAAATACAAAACTTATTTTGGTGGGTTCACTGTTGTCAGAGGATCCTAGAAAAAATATAAACTTGGTTTACTCATTTAAAATTATCATAATTGTCACCAACCCTAAAAATGAAAAAAAATNATTCATTGGGGAGACTCTGCCAAATTGCTTCCAGAGCTTCCTTAAGACCCCTTGAGTTCAACCCAACCATCCTTAGACACTCAAAGCCACTACGCGAGCTCAATTTTTAAACCCAATCTCTAAGCCGAAAAAGAACACCACTCAAACCTCTACCAAATTCAAATTAATTGCACCCACACCATCCCCACATCAAGAGAAGAAGATTCCCCACAAAAGCCCCATCACCAGAGCACCCTAAGGTAGACTTTGATCGAACCCGTAAATTGATTTTGGTTGAAATCAAATTTAGGCGATTCACCATTACTCGAGGCTCAATCCCTAGGTTCTTGGGACCCCAACAAAGCTTCCACAAGCATCCAATCAGGACTTCCCCTTTTGGACCAAGGTATTGAAAGTTAACCCTAAACCGAGCTTCATTTGATTCTCCATGTGTATAGAGTTGATTTAGAGGTCAATTAACCGTATGGATATGCTCTCCTAGTCAAGACGAGTCTATAGGAACAAACGACACTTGATTTGGTTGAGTATCAAGTGAGATATTAGGTCTAGAAGATGGACAGTTTGCGGGCTTAAATCGTTGGGGAAGATGACCACGCGCCATCTGATCGAGCATGTATCGTTTGGACGGTCTTGATCGCGTCGAACGTAGCTGTGGTTCGAAAAGGGGGAGCTGGCGCGAACTGCAGTGCCCAATCCCGCAGAGACACACATCTCTTCGACGCGTACGAGGCTGAGTCAGATAAGTAGGAAAGTATGATATTTTCTTATTTAAATAAATGCTGATAACTTACAAAATGCATAACTTTGTGTAGAAAAATCATAAAACTAAAATAAAAATACTCTGTTGCACAGCGGACAGAGAAGAACAATGAGGAAATATTTTTATGTTTATTTGATGCATATTTTATTTTTATTTTATTTTTAATTAATTAAATGGTGTTTTCCTTATTTTGATTCTCCATTAGCATAGACATTTCACCATGACTTGATCTTTGGGGCTTTGATTCTACATATTATAGGGATGCTTTTTCTGATTTTTCCAAGGTTAGGAGAGGTCTCTAAGCATGGATATCTAATTTTCAAGTTAATCGTCTCTATTTTGATATAAAAATTATAATAATTAAAATACTCATAAAAAATACAAAACTTATTTTGGTGGGTTCACTGTGGTCAGAGGATCCTAGGAAAAATATAAACTTGGTTTACTCATTTAAAATAACCATAATTGTCACCAACCCTAAAAATGAAAAAAAATAATTTGGAGTAATTATAAATATAAATGATATAAAAAATATTCCACACTGTAAAATTAAAGGAGTCCTCTATAAAAAATTCAAGTTAATTGGAGTTAATTTGACCACTCAAATGATATAATTAAGTGAAATGACATTTTTAGCATTAAAATAAGAATAATAATTAAAATACAATTCAAAAAATCACCAAATTGGTTTTGAGATCTCCTTATGNAGCATTAAAATAAGAATAATAATTAAAATACAATTCAAAAAATCACCAAATTGGTTTTGAGATCTCCTTATGACCAGAGGAACCTATGAAAAATAAAAGTAGAATTAAAATAAATACTTCATTTTAAGCTATTTTTAAGCATTTAAATTAATTAAAATTAATTAAAAATCATAAAAAAATCACAAAATTGTAAAACACACCAAAATATCAAATTTGGCTTCATGAGCATTTGGGACCAATTAAAATAATTTTCCTAATTTTCTAAGTCAAGATATTAATTTTAAAAGGCTTAGAAATGAATTTTCTCAAAATTTTCATTAAAATAATTCTAATAATTAAAACAAAAATAAAAAAAAATGTGAAATTTATTGTTTTGATTTACTAAACTCAGAGAGATTTAATAAAAATATAACACTTAATTTTTAACCAAACCAAGTGTTATATTTAATACTTAATTCTTAATTTTCCATTTAAATTCCATTTTATATTTAATTAATTCTCCAAACCAATAAATAATTTTAATAATTAAATTACATTCCTAAAAATCATGAAAATTGGTCCAAGTGGTTCTTTAACCTAGATGAACTTCTAATAATTTTATCAAGTCCAGAAGTTTTATTTTTATTGAGTTATTAAATTTTCATTGAAAATCCCTATTTTTTCATTAAAAATAATTATAAAATTAAATAAATTCAGAAAAATCACATTTTCTCCTCTTGTATTTTAATTAACCCATGAATGAGATAACATTAAATTTTTAAGTCATCTGAGTCTAATTTAATGAATTTTTAACCCTAAACCCTAAACCTGAATCATGGTAAGAAGAAGGAAAGACAAACTTTGGAGGAGACCCAGAAGAAGAAATCCCCGCAGTGACCCCAGCGTAGGGCACTAAGACCTTAGTGGCAAAAATGTAATTTTGAAATTTTGAGCTTAATTAACATTTAANATAATTAAATTACATTCCTAAAAATCATGAAAATTGGTCCAAGTGGTTCTTTAACCTAGATGAACTTCTAATGATTTTATCAAGTCCATAAGTTTTATTTTTATTGAGTTATTAATTTTCATTGAAAAATCCTTATTTTTGCATTAAAAATAATTATAAAATTAAATAAATTCAGAAAAATCACATTTTCTCCTCTTCTATTTTAATTAACCCATGAGTGAGGTAACATAAAATTTTTAAGTCATTTGAGTCTAATTTAATGAATTTTTAACCCTAAACCCTAAACCCTAAACCCTAAACCTGAATCATGGTAAGAAGAAGGGAAGGCAAACTTTGGAGGAGACCCAGAAGAAGAAATCCCCGCAGTGACCCCAGCGTAGGGCACTAAGACCTTAGGGGCAAAAATGTAATTTTGAAATTGTGAGCTTAATTAACATTTAGGCCTAACCAAGAGGGTAAATGGGTAATAAATGATCTTAAAATAACATGCCTTGATGATTGAAACATAAAAAGGGATAAGTGGTAGAAACCAAACTCACTATGAATTTCATAAAGAATAAATTTGTAATTTTTCAAATTAATGAAATTTGAAAGAATAATTAAATAGGGAGATATTAAGGTGAGGGGTTTGATTTGAAAGATCATAATTCACTGATTTAAAACCCCCAACTAATGGTTTTGAGACGATTTATAATTCATTATAAGGATTAAGAATATAAATATTGAAAACTCTTTTTTCTTAAAATTGTAAATATACTCATTAAATCATAAGGGCTTAGTAGTGAACTAGGCTTAATTAAAAGGTTGTCTAATGAGGTTTAGAAAATAACTTATAATTAAATTTAAGATNCCAACTAATGGTTTTGAGACGATTTATAATTCATTATAAGGATTAAGAATATAAATATTGAAAACTCTTTTTCTTAAAATTGTAAATATACCCATTAAATCATAAGGGCTTAGTAGTGAACTAGGCTTAATAAAAAGGTTGTCTAATGAGGTTTAGAAAATAACTTATAATTAAATTTAAGACTTTTCAAAATACTACAAGCCCATTCTTTAAAATAAAATTAATTAAACTCCTTAATTAAGTCAAGTTATCCCCAAGGGTCTTTACCTATATAATTCATAAGTGAGACATCAAGTGATAATTACCCCACTTAAGAGATAATTAAAACATCATAAGTCACTGAGCATAAGAGTATTAATTGGATGAACTATATAACAAATATGATAAAACCAAAATGAACTCAAGATAATTCCAATGACCATGAAATGTCTAAGGTATTACCCAAAGCTTTTTCATGATCCTTTGGAAATCTTGAAGGACATGTGAGCTTATTATAATTTGCTTAATGGAATCATCCTTAAAATTTAAATACACCAAGATATGACATAGGATTTGGTAGACACACTTTAAGTTTATACTTCCTACTTTTCCTATAAAACATGTTTTAATTCCTGCAAAATTATATATGTATATACTTTGCAAGTATTGAAGTTTCAGGTGGAGGAACGAGAAGACTCGTCAAATACACTTTTATAGTTTACAGTGCTTTCTTTTCTCGTACTTTCCCACATTATACTTTTATGCTTATAAATTTGCATGCTAAACAACGATGTCTTCCTGCATGAAAACTAAAATCTTTAGGATAGCCACAAAACTGAAACCAAAACCAAAACTAAAATCAACCAAGATAAAATTCACCGTCACAATATTCAAAATATAAGACAACTCAAAATTTAATCACAAACAACACAAAACAATAATTACAACTAAATTAAGACGTCTCTATCGGATGATCGGGAATCCCTCGGAGAAGGTAACCTACGGTTGCTAATGAGATTTCCCACGGTCTAAATGAAAGTATGGAACTCATTAAGTTGAGTTCAGTAAATTTATTTGGACTAAGTGAATCCGATAGAAAATAGTAGTACCTGAACGAGGGAACTGTATGATCCTAACTGGTGTCGCTCTAATCAACTTTAACATGCCCCATAATATTTAAATGACCATAACCATAAGGACATTTGATTTCACATCATAACTTGACACATTATAAAATTTAAACTTGCTATGACGAGGAGCTTAGAGCTAGTATGGTGGGCAGCACGACCATCTTCAACAGCAAGAGGATCTACAACAACACATCTTTCCTTAAAATTAAATAACAAACTCATAGGAATTCGAGGTTGTTTGCTTATGCAACATAAATCCTCAATTTATCTTTAGGCCTTTGTATAGCTCTGTTATACAATTGAAGCCCTGACCTGCTTTAGGATTTTGAGGTTGTCGTCTGTCACAACGTAAATCCTCATATCTTCTAGGTTATTTGTGTGATCGTTTCACATGAATATAATAACTAATTAATAAAATTGGCAGGATGAAACACTCAATAATTCTAAACTCCAAAATTGAAGCCAAACCATTGGATAGCTTGGGAAGTCATCGAGATTCTCCTCCGAATCTATGACATCGCATAGTTTTTCTTCCTTTGGATTCTCCAATAAAATATTCCAAACTTGAGTCATTCCCCTTTCAACCTCTTTGTCCGATCTCGTTGAAGACTCATATCTTTTTGAACTCCTTGAAGATAATATTCCCTGATTTTTATCAAGAGTTTTCTTATGTGACTTCGATTTTCTAAGATGTAATTAACTATATGGGTTTGCCTTTATATGAAGCTTTTCCGAACCCAACTTAATATAAATATTATTTAATTCTTCGTATTAAGTATGTGAATTTGTCGGTCAACATAAAATGGTTTCACAGGCTTAAACGAATGTTATACAATCTTTAATTTATTTAATCGAGCCTTCACGAGTAAGTAATGTATCTGTCCCTCGGGATAGGTGCACCACTTGTGGTATTAGGCTCGTTTATTTAAACTACTGAGAATATGAGATCAGTTCGGTCTTGTATTTTCAAAAATTTAAAATACTATTTTTTTCTAACTTGTATATGTATTAAATTAAATTAAAATTGATATTGGGATATCCATCCTAGCAGCCGACAACTTAACAACTCCAGAACTAAATAATTTATTTAGTTATTAATGTTATTCAACCAAACATAACCTAGAAATCCCTAGGGCCCTTTTTGGATAATTATTATTTTATTTTGTTTATGTTTTATTTTGAAACAAAAAAAATGTTTGATATGCTTGATTATAATTTGGTTATTTTTTAAAACACTCAAAATTTTTATTGAGTGTTTAAAAAAGCATGTTTATTTGTTTTTTAGATACAAAAAATATTTTAAAAAACAAAAGAAAAAAAAGATTCTAAACAAGCTCATAGTGTTTTGGATTTTGGGGAAACTATCAAGATGAAAATCTTGATAATTAATTGAATTAATAAGCATGGAACTTTTTTTTATTAGATTTCGATGTCAACGCAATAATTAATGAGANAGTTGGCTCTTCTAATATATTGTTACTCCTCATTTCTCGCCTTATAAGTGATTACTTATAAGTTTACTGATGACATTTGAAGAATGTTGAGCTAGATCTTTTACCTAGTTGTATTTTGTAAAGATACTTTGACGATACATTAATTTTCTTATTAATCTGTGGTCGTTGTGAGAGAACACACATTTCTAAATGAAGTTAAATCTCTATGTTTTTCAGTTTTATAAATTAATTATTTATCTTTTGTTAATGATCTTATTTGCACTTTGGGAAATTAAAGGATGTTCCTTTTTGAGTAAAGAGTTGTATGATTGCGCTCATTGGTCAGATTTCAATAAAAAAATATCTGATGCTATAATGGTGAATTGAGTTCAATTTGCATGCTGTTGGCCAAACCCGCTAATTTTCTCTTTATATAACTCTAATATATTGTTTAATATGAGTGCCAGCTGTAGAAGTAAAAGAAATCTAAATGTAGAAGAAGCTTTCTTACTTCACCTATGTCTTTAATGTCTTGTTTGTTTCCAGTTTGACAGTATCTTTTTTGAGTATTTATGTTATTTGCTTGTGCGGAGACATATTCTTTTTGCTTTATTGTTTTTTTTTTTGGGGTGGAGGTTGAATTTTATGTGCAGCTTGTTGGGATGATAAGGGAAATGTGTTTGACTTTTTATCTTATCACTCATCTTCTGTTAAAGCAGACATGTCTTTTCAAAATGTTGTACCTTATTAAGATAGTCTCGTACTTAATTTATCCTAGAAATTGTATGTTTTTTGGGTAAGTTCGTTTGTTTCTATCCAGAAATCTAGAGGTTTTAATTAATTGTTGTATTTTTTTTTCTTCGTGGGTGCAACTATTATTCCATGATTGCCATAGTTGGTTTTGTGATTTCTTCTATTTAAATTTTTTGGTCAAACTAATGAAGGCGTTCGATTTGGTCACAGGACTTGTTCATTTATGCTCTTTTTTTGTAAGAATAATTTTGATCATTTTAAATTTTCCATTTTTGTTGTTGTAAAATTTATTCATGTAGCTCTGCTCTTTTCCCTTGGTGAGATGAGGGCTTATTTGCTCTTCTGCTCTCTCTCTCTCTCTGCTGCAGATTGTTCCTTTTGTTTATTGTAGGGAATAGAATCATTCGTTGATACGGCTCACATATTTGCTGCTTGTTAATTGTGCGAGTAATGTCAGATTTTGCGCGTCAAAATCTGCAAAAACTTGAAAAAAAGTACTAATTCTTATTATCAAAGAAATAAAACTAATTCTGTGTCCTTTTTTTCAGAATTAAATTGACAGTGGTTGATTGATATATATCAGTCATTGTGTTAACTTCTCACAATCGGTATTATTTTTTTCTTGTTTTTTCTAGCACGCCCATGGTTGCAATTATATCTCATTATTTAGTGACAGCTATTGTTGACTGTCATGCATGTGATGCTTATTTTACTAAGCTCCTTCTAACATATAGTGGTGGCTCTTATGTTTTCACTGCCAATTTTGCAGCATATTGTGTAGTTGCAATAGAGTCAGCTGGCAGGCAGATTCCCATTGCTTTCTTGGATAGAATTAAAGAAGATTTTACCAAGAAATATGGAGGAGGTAAAGCTGCAACTGCTGTTGCCCACAGCCTTAACCGGGACTTTGGGTATGTATTATTGCTAGAGTACACATAATCTGTTTCTTGGTATGCTTTTTCACTACAGCTAATGCTCAATTGACGCTTATTTCAGGCCAAAACTCAAGGAACACATGCAATACTGCGTTGATCATCCTGAGGAGATTAGCAAGCTGGCCAAAGTGAAAGCTCAGGTTTCTGAAGTCAAAGGTGTTATGATGGAAAATATAGAGAAGGTAATAGAATACTGGGGCATTTACATGCATACCACCCCATTCCTGTGCATTTACATATCTGACACCTCTACTTTACTTTTCATATTTATAACACTCTAATCTTTCATATCACATAAAAAATACCACTATTGTAGCTTTTAAAAGGTGAAATACACCTTTCATAAATTGGTAAGGTGGGCATATATGCAAAAATAAGAAATGAGACACCCTCTGAAATTCTGCGTTACTGACATCTGATTCATTTACATGCTTCACCTTCTTGTTGGTTCACTAGTTACAAAACTTGTCAATCCGCCTTGCAGGTTTTGGACAGGGGAGAGAAAATTGAGCTTCTTGTTGACAAGACTGAAAACCTTCGTTCTCAGGTTATTAAGCCCGCCCCTTTTGCTGTCTTATAGTGCGGCCATTGCCTTCTTTCTAATGTTTTTCAAATCGTAATTCCTTCTCGTTGAGTTTGCAGGCTCAGGATTTTAGGCAGCAGGGAACGAAGATAAGGAGAAAGATGTGGCTTCAGAACATGAAGGTGAAGCTGATTGTTTTGGGCATCATCATAGCTCTAATCCTCATCATCATTCTGTCGGTTTGCCATGGATTCAAATGCTAAGAGAAGGCGAGTCGAGTCGAGCCGTCTTGTCCTTTTATATTCGAGTAAAATGTCTTCAATCACTGCATGCATGATTATGCTCCTCTGCTCTTTTGATCATTTGTGGTGTGTATTGAGTTATTTTATGATATTATTTTTTCATAGAATCTTTATATAGCAACTCTTATGGCTTTTGAATGTATAGTCATCGTGCTTCTCAAAGAGTTATTAATATGATGATGCTTTCCGCTTCATGTTATCACTATTTTGGTGACAGATGAACTGTTTTGTTGATCCTCTGAACCGTCATTGTCTATTGCTGTATTTAAAATAGTGGGAAATTTACGTACATGCCACACAATACTTTTTATATACATATCTGACACCCAAAATTTGATATTTACACAAAACTTATAACACCTTGGTGTTATGATCCTATGCATGAATAGGTTATCTTACTTTTTTGGTGGTAGTATTTTTGATGTGATCTTAGAGATTTAAGTGGTATGAATGCACATATGAATGTCTAGGCGTTCGCTATGTAAATACATAAGATTTGTGCGGTATTTATGTATGTAAATACCTCTTATTTATTTTCGTTTTATTTTCATAGTCACTAGCTTTCTAAATCAGTTTCTTTTAAAGGATTGTGCTGCCCTCCTCAAATAATAGTGTTGAATATTATCAAAATATCATTATAATATCATTAAATTTGCATTTATCATGTTTGTATGAAATATCTCCCTAATCTTAATACAATATTAAATAGTTTTTTTTTTGTTTTTTTAAGTGTATATGCCGATTTGCAGCATCCTCAACATAAATTTATTAGCTGATTTTGAATCAATCAACCATAAATTCATACTGTAGCTGCTACAATCTGAACCCTCACTTTTAAGCACTTGTACAAGGGAAGAAAAACTCTGGCTTTGCCAAAGAGGAGAGGTGCACCCATATTTATAAGCTCAAGCAAACCCGAGAAAAATGAAGAGGACTTTTAAGAGGATATTAATTTTTTTGAGTAAATACTCTTTTTCCTTAAAAATTAATGCAAAAGAGGAAAAAATCTCATTATCTTTTTTTAAAAATTAATGTATACTTGTACATTCATATGTATGTATTTATGTAAGTAAATATCTATATTAATTAATTTTTTAAATACCCGCTCTATATTTCTCCTTAATTAATTTCATCGTTATAATTTCAATACAAACTAAAGTCTCAAAATTAAAAAGAGAAATAATTAATTTATCTTCTTATTATCAGGCCCACGTCAAAACCCATTGCCTCCGCAGCACAAAGCAGGAAAGAGGGAATCTCTTAAGCCCCTCTCTCCCATTCTTTCTTTCCCGAAGGGCATAACTGCTCCCCCCACCTTTCCTCTTCTCTCTCTCCACATTCATTTGGCAAAAGCTCAAAAAAGAAAAGAAATTAAGCGAGAGGAAATCTTGGCGATAAGTCTCTTTTAAAAATTTAAGATATATTTTCGAAGTTCTTGACAATGGAGGGAGGGCAACATAAAGAGTCCTTCAAAAGTTATTTTAATCATGAGCATAATGTGTAATAAATTTTTCGGATGATGAGTCTTGATATTAACAAATTTATATTTGAGTTGACAGTCTCCATAAGACGAATTCAGTGAAACTAAAATTGGTTCGATTTAAGTTTGATTAAGCTCATATCAAAATGTTTAAGCGCAAATGAAGGTTTTGAATGGGCAATTGAATGATCAAGTGAATTTCAAATCTAATATGCTTATAATCAAATTGAGTGTCTCGTCGATCCAAATTTAACGAACACAATATCAATTAATTCATACATTACTAAGGCGCTTAAATACTCGTAAACATCATCTGATCAAAAGAATCGCTTTGAGATGATTGATGAAGTTGTTCGAATTCGCACAATATTTATAGAGAACATTACTCACAAAATTTATAAATAAGCCTTCACTTCCTTCATCAAGGGGTGATTGGGAGTTAAAATCTCGAATTTGAAATAGGGAGCTGAATGAGCTTGAAGCTCTTGAGGATTCCCAAACTCAACCATCGCCAATGCCTGACCACCACCATCGAACAGTTGCCACCAACTAATCACTTCTTCCTAGCCATCGTCGTCGAACCACCGCCATTGTTGGACTATCACTGCCCGACCACCAGCTCAAAGTTGTTGGCACAGTTAAATCGTTGCCACTCAACCTCCTTCGTCGAGATGCCACCACCGTCATATAACCAAAGTTGACATAACGCTTTTTGACACTCGACCTCCACCTCAACTTTACTTCACAACCGTCGGGTCACTACTACTTCTTCAACATTTTCTGTCACATTCCTAGTGAAAAACCACATCTCAATCGTGTAATAGTACTTCTAGCTATTAAAGAGCCAATAAAGCTTTGTAACATACATCAACATAATTAAATTATTTCAACTGGGTCATACCTCGTGGTTTTTGTCCTTTAGATTTTTAAAAAAATAAACTTATAATATCTTTTTTGTTAATTTCTTTTTACCTATGCGTGCACCATATTTTTGTAATACATTAAAATATCAATATATCACTTAACCATCATGAATTTATGAGCTCATAACAATACTAATACTACTTTTTTTGAATGAAGNATTTTACAATTTGGATTTATTGGTCTTCTATCTTTAGAGATGTTAATGCTTATATTAAAACTTGTGATAGATGTCAATGAGTTGGCAATATTTTTAGAAGAAATGAGATGCCCCTCAATTATATGCTGAAAGTTGNTATATAATTCATAAGTGAGACATCAAGTGATAATTACCCCACTTAAGAGATAATTAAAACATCATAAGTCACCGAGCATAAGAGTATTAATTGGACCAACTATATAACAAATATGATAAAACCAAAATGAACTCAAGATAATTCCAATGACCATGAAATGTCTAAGGTATTACCCAAAGCTTTTTCATGATCCTTTGGAAATCTTGAAGGACATGTGAGTTTATTATAATTTGCTTAATGGAATCATCCTTAAAATTTAAATACACCAAGATATGACATAGGATTTGGTAGACACACTTTAAGTTTATACTTCCTACTTTTTCTATAAAACATGTTTTAATTCCTGCAAAATTATATATGTATATACTTTGCAAGTACTGAAGTTTCAGGTGGAGGAACGAGAAGACTCGTCAAGTACACTTTTATAGTTTACAGTGCTTTCTTTTCTCGTACTTTCCCACATTGTACTTTTATGCTTATAAATTTGCATGCTAAACAGCGATGTCTCCCTGCATGAAAACTAAAATCTTTAGGATAGCCACAAAACTGAAACCAAAACCAAAACTAAAATTAACCAAGATAAAATTCACCTTCACAATATTCAAAATATAAGACCACCACCACAAAATTCAAAATATAAGACAACTCAAAATTTAATCACAAACATCACAAAACAAAACTTCAACTAAATTAAGATGTCTCTATCGGATGATCGGGAATTCCTCGGAGGAGGTAACCTATGGCTTCAACTAAATTAAGATGTCTCTATCAGATGATCGGGAATCCCTCGGAGGAGGTAACCTACAGTACAACTAAATTAAGACGTCTCTATCGGATGATCGGGAATCCCTCGAAGGAGGTAACCTACGATTGCTAATGAGATTTCCCACGGTCTAAATGAAAGTATGGAACTCATTAAGTTGAGTTCAGTAAATTTATTTGGGCTAAGTGAATCCGATAGAAAATAGTGGTACCTGAACGAGGGAACTGTATGATCCTAACTGGTGTCGCTCTAATCAACTTTAACATGCCTCATAATATTTAAATGACCATAACCATAAGGACATTTGATTTCACATCATAACTTGACACATTATAAAATTTAAACTTGCTATGACGAGGAGCTTAGAGCTAGCATTGTGGGCAGCACGACCATCTTCAACAGCAAGAGGATCTACAACAACACATCTATCTTTAAAATTAAATAACAAACTCATAGGAATTCGAGGTTGTTTGCTTATGCAACATAAATCCTCAATTTATCTTTAGGCCTTTTTATAGCTCCGTTATACAATTCAAGCCCTGACCTGCTTTAGGATTTTGAGGTTGTCGTCTGTCACAACCTAAATCCTCATATCTTCCAGGCTATTTGTGTGATCGTTTCACATGAATATAAGCCCTAATTAATAAAATTGGCAGGATGAAACATTCATTAATTCTAAACTCCAAAATTGAAGCCAAACCATTGGATAGCTTGGAAAGTCATCGAGGTTCTCCTCCGGATCTATGACATCGCATAGTTTTTCTTCCTTTGGATTCTCCAATAAAATATTCCAAACTTGAGTCATTCCCCTTTCAACCTCTTTGTCTGATCTCGTTGAAGAGTCATATCTTTTTGAACTCCTTGAAGATAATATTCCCTGATTTTTATCGAGAGTTTTCTTAGGTGACTTCGATTTTCTAAGATGTAATTAACTATATGGGTTTGCCCTTATATGAAGCTTTTCCGAACCCAGCTTAATATAAATCCTATTTAATTCTTCGTATTAAATATGTGAATTTGTCGGTCAACATAAAATGGTTTCACAGGCTTAAACGAATGTTATACAATCTTTAATTTATTTAATCGAGCCTTCACGAGTAAGTAATGTTTTTGTCCCTCGGGATAGGTGCACCACTTGTGGTATTAGGCTCGTTTATTTAAACTACTGGGGATATGAGATCAATTCGGTCTTGTATTTTTAAAAATTTAAAATACTATTTTTTTCTAACTTATATATGTATTAAATTAAATTAAAATTGATATTGGGATATCCATCCTAGCAACCAACAACTTAACAACTCCAGAACTAAATAATTTATTTAGTTATTAATGTTATTCAACCTAACATAACCTAGAAATCCCTAGGGCCCTTTTTGGATAATTATTATTTTATTTTGTTTATGTTTTATTTTGAAACAAAAAAATGTTTGATATGCTTGATTATAATTTGGTTATTTTTTAAAACACTCAAAATTTTTATTGAGTGTTTAAAAAAGCATGTTTATTTGTTTTTCAGATACAAAAAATATTTTAAAAAACAAAAGAAAAAAGAAGATTCTAAACAAGCTCATAGTGTTTTGGATTTTGGGGAAACTATCAAGATGAGAATCTTGATAATTAATTGAATTAATAAGCATGGAACTTTTTTTTATTAGATTTCGATGTCAATGCAATAATCAATGAGAACAAAGAGTATAAAATTTACTTGAGTGTGGTCGATATTGAGATTGAAGGCCATATGATCTTCTTTTGGTCTAATCATAACTTTTTTGGTCTGTTAAAGATTTGTATTTACTTATAATACAACAATTTTTTAAAATAAATAAAAGATAAAATCTTGGCTCAATTTGTGAACTATATCAATTGCNCATATGATCTTCTTTTGGTCTAATCATAACTTTTTTGGTCTGTTAAAGATTTGTATTTACTTATAATACAACGATTTTTTAAAATAAATAAAAGATAAAATCTTGGCTCAATTTGTGAACTATATCAATTGTACAAGCCATCTTTACAATCATATATAAATTTCATTAGTTCAAAAAATTGTTAGTAACTGTGTCATTCTTAAGCTTGTTGGATCATAAATTTATGTCCACACAAGCATAGACTTTGTGTGTAGTCTTTTGCTTACTCACCTTGTTCAAATAAAGTGGGATAAACTATGGGGATCATGTCTTTCCTAGTATACAAAACTTTGAATAGGTAAGAAAATGTCTTAAGCTATAGTTTAATGTTGGAATATTGAAGGCTAGTGTAGTGTAGGTTTATAAGGAATTATTTAGTATTGTTGTATGAAATATAAGCTTTATGACCAATTAAAGTTGACCATAATTTGCTTATAATCATTAAATGCTTTACAAATAATTATGAAGGGATATTAGGTAGGCTTTACTTATCTTTGTGTTGATATCAGAGAAGTTTTAGGTAAATTAAGATGGAATGAAATTGCTTGAGAAAAGCTCTAGGAACATTTAAATTCATGTTAATCTTAATAAGGGTTTTATTATAATTAAAATTTTAACTAATGTGGAATATCATGATGATTTCTAAGGTCTTACCACAAGTGAATGATCTGAAGCAAAGCAAGTGCAATAGGGAGTAATTTAAGGTCTATAAGATCTTGATAAAGTAGGCATCAAGTTAATTATAATGTTTTCTCATGTGGTGGGGAAGAGTAATCTAGGTAGTGATAAAAAAATAGGAATTCAACATTTGATCAAATTTTATATCAAAACTTACAAGATTTAAAAGTGTAAGATTTTCTTCAAAGAATATGATAGAAAAGTATAGATTCAATGTTTGGGATATTAAAGAATTGTTAATACAATTTTTATAAGTCTTAAATTAGTGATTAAATACTTATAAATTGATTAATCTTTTATTTGTAGCAAAAAAAATATCTTTATGTATTAGGCTTATGATTAGAATATGATGAGATCAATATAGAGACGAATAAAAGTTATAGAGAATATGGTGAAGTTTATATGACTATTTTAAAGGGGGTGGGAGATTTCATTANATTTTTATAAGTCTTAAATTAGTGATTAAATACTTATAAATTGATTAATCTTTTATTTGTAGCAAAAAAAATTATCTTTATGTATTAGGCTTATGATTAGAATATGATGAGGTCAATATAGAGATGAATAAAAGTTATAGAGAATATGATGAAGTTTATATGACTATTTTAAAGGGGGTGGGAGATTTCATTGGATTGAGGGAGGAAAGGATTTAAGGTTAGCCAAGCCTTATGTGGAGGAGGGGAATTATAATGGGAGAAAAGAAGAGTAAAAATTAAAAAAGACGATTAAAGGCTTACCAACTCTTTAGGAACATAACACAAAGCTTTGGTAAAGAGTATAGAAACCACAAAGACACATAAAATAAAATTTGTACAATCAAAATATAATTTTAGTTTTGTTCAATGAAATTAAATGCATAAAGTAATTTCTATTTGTAGATNAACTCTTTAGGAACATAACACAAAGCTTTGGTAAAGAGTATAGAAACCACAAAGACACATAAAATAAAATTTCTACAATCAAAATATAATTTTAGTTTTGTTCAATGAAACTAAATGCATAAAGTAATTTCTATTTGTAGATTTTTTTGCCTAACTAAATTTGTAAAATTTTACGATCAATAAAACAATATAACTAGCTTTTCTTGATGAAATGTGAGAAAAAAAATATTATATTCATTAAAATTTTCAAAATCAATAAAATTTAACAAAATAAAATAAGGCAAGTAGAGTGATCTTAAAATCAAGCTTCCCTCTTTGATTGGTATGACTGAAATACCCTTCATGAGGCCTCAAATTAAACTTCTTGATTTTTCTCTAATATTTTTAGAGGTGCGATCCATGAGCTATTTTAAAGAGTTTTGCAAGATAAATAGTTAAATTCTTGATGCAATACCCATGTTAATAACCTTGTATTGGCCTTGTGTGTTAATGTTATATANACCCTTCATGAGGCCTCAAATTAAACTTCTTGATTATTCTCTAATATTTTTAGAGGTGTGATCCATGAGCTATTTTAAAGAGTTTTGGAAGATAAATAGTCAAATTCTTGATGCAATACCCATGTTAATAACCTTGTATTGGCCTTGTGTGTTAATGTTATATCAAAAATTTTGAAAATTTTGATGGGTTACTTTAAAATTTAATGGAAAAAAGATAATATGGGTTTACTTTAATCTTCCAATATTAAAATTAAAAATTTTGAATTTTGACTTCGAAGATATTTAATATTTATTTTAGAAACATTTGTTTAAGGGTTATCATCATCCACGACCAACCAAGTATCCATTCATTTGAAACCAACGAAGTTGTGAATTATAGAGGGTGGTTGGAGAGGTTTTAATGACTCTTCATTTGATAATGGTTGACCATTCTTTATTTTCTTAGATTTTATTTTTATTTTCTTGGGTTTATTATACTTTTTAAATAAATTCTGGTTTAACAATGAAAAGTATTTTGCATTTCGAGAGGGGGAGAGAGAGGGAAAGAAAGTGATTCCTCTTGGTGTAGGTTAGGTGGCTAACCTCTTTATTCTTCTTTGGTGGAAGGAACTAATCATCTTAGTGGCTTTTGTGCTTTTCTAGTATTCCATCCTTTATTATTTGCATTTTTTCAATCCCTTACACACCAATAGATACATCTTAGCATTAGAGTTTATGAATGTTGGCTTGCCTTAATTTGGTTAAGAAGATTATATTGGTACAAGTTGTTGAATTGGTTAAAAATAGCTAAGGGCCAATTGAAATAAATTTATTTATGATTGATATATTAAAATTTCTTTGTGGATTTAAAAATTATCAATTATGATAAAATTGTAGCTTTGGCCTTATATGGCCAATTAAATCCATTTAGGCTAAATNGGTGGAAGGAACTAATCATCTTAGTGGCTTTTGTGCTTTTCTAGTATTCCATCCTTTATTATTTGCATTTTTCAATCCCTTACACACCAATAGATACATCTTAGCATTAGAGTTTATGAATGTTGGCTTGCCTTAATTTGGTTAAGAAGATTATATTGGTACTAGTTGTTGAATTGGTTAAAAATAGCTAAGAGCCAATTGCAATAGATTTATTTATGATTGATATATTAAAATTTCTTTGTGGATTTAAAAATTATCAATTATGATCAAATTGTAGCTTTGGCCTTATATGGCTAATTAAATCCATTTAGGCTAAACTGAGTTAAAGCGTTTAATCATGATACAACATTGCACTATTTGACTTTATTAGATCATTTCTAGAATAATTGGAACTATTTAGTGGATTGGCCAAATTTAATTTATCCAATTCCATCTTTTGGGTTTAACTGATCAAGTTTTTCTATTTGGCCAAGTTAGGTTTCAAGAGGGTGCAACCTAGTCCAATAGTAAATTATAGTTAATTACCTCATTGCCTAGTAATTTATATCCTAAATAAGAGTTTTGGTAATGCAACTTGATATTAAATTCAAAATCACTAAGCATGTCAAATAGTATGGAGGATTTGGGGGTATGTTGGCCACATGTAAAATTTAAGCTCGTAGGTCAAGATCAAAGAATCTCATACTCAATCACAATGCATAAATATGTGACTAAAATATTAAGGAAAAAAAAAACTAGAAGCTTGTAACATTAATTTTGTCCTCTTGAATTGATAGGTTCCAGTTAAGAAAAATGTTTAAAGATTAAAAAAAAAAATATGATCATGAAAGATACAAAGTAAAATATTCTAAAATATTATGAACATACCTTAAACCAAAAAGAATAAAAACAAGTCTGTGATAAAGATAAAAAATCTTTTGAATAAAATTTTTAACATTATTATTGCGATAAAAAATTTTATATGAATATGTTTGATAAGTGTATATTCTCAAATAATAATGGATCACATATTGAAGAGTGTGATATTCATAACTTTTCTATTAAAATGGGCAAAACATATGCGACAGTTGTTATTCTTTTAATGTGTTCATCAATATTTACACACACACACGTATGTATGAGTGTGTGTGTGTGTGTGAGATAAGCACACACACATATACAGGGTTTAGAGTTTTTGTATGTATGTATGTTTGTATGTATATGTATGTATGTACATGCTTACATACATACATACATACATACATATATATACATATGTATATATATAGATATATATACATACATACATACATATATATGTATATGTATGTATATCTATATATATATATGTATGTATGTATAATATATATACATACATACATACATATATATGTATATGTATGTATATCTATATATATATGTATATGTATGTATATCTATATATATATGTATATGTATGTATACATATATATATATATATATGTATATATGTATACATACATATACATATATATATATATATACATACATATACATATATATGTATGTATGTATGNACTGCTTAGAGAGTTTTTAGGTATCTAAAATCAAATATTGAAAAAGGGATTCTCTATAGAAAACATGAAATTCAATAAATTGGAGTATATATTGATGCAAACTATAGGAGATTATCAGTGGATAGGGGATCCACTTTAGGATATTAAATACTATTGAGAGGAAATCTGGTAAAATGAAGAAGCAAAAAAATAATTTGTGTCTCATAGTCAAGTGCTCAATCTGAATTCTGATGAATTACTCAAAGTATTTGTGAATTCCTATGGATTGAAATTATATTAGATGATTTAAATCAAGTTGAAAGAACCCATGAGAATATACTTNTATGGATTGAAATTATATTAGATGATTTAAATCAAGTTGAAAGAACCCATGAGAATATACTGTGACCATCTGCACATCCACGTTGCACGTAATCTAAAACAGTAGACTTGAACTAAACACGCGGAAGTGGATATGTATTTTATAAAAGAGAGACTAGAAAGTATGTTACTTTGCACTCCATATGTTTCAATGTGATGTCAATTTGCCGACATATTTTTAATTGGACTTTGCAACCCTGCATTTAAAAGTAAATTAAATAAATTTGGAGTGGTAGAACTTCATCATCCGATTTGAATGAGACTATTAAATAATTAGGATTGTTAAATAAAGAATGAAAGTAGCCGCAAATTTATTTGCTAAATGAAGGAAAATATGTCTCGTAGATTCATGTGCTTTGCATGAAAGTTTGAGTGCCACGGATTTATGTAATTAACATGGAAAAAGGAGTGACATGGATTGCTTGCTTCTTCGATTAGCCAAGCAGTAGGTTTTAGAGAACATATTTAATTTTTAAATTCTTTGAAGTAATAGTTTTTAATTATTTTCTGGGTAATTTTATGCATATNAGAGAACATATTTAATTTTTAAATTCTTTGAAGTAATAGTTTTTAATTATTTTCTGGGTAATTTTATGCATACNGGTCAAGATCAAAGAATCTCATACTCAATCACAATGCATAAATATGTGACTAAAATATTAAGGAAAAAAAAACTAGAAGCTTGTAACATTAATTTAGTCCTCTTGAATTGATAGGTTCAAGTTAAGAAATATGTTTAAAGATTAAAAAAAAAAACATATGATCATGAAGGATACAAAGTAAAATATTCTAAAATATTATGAACATACCTTAAACCAAAAAGAAAAAAAACAAGTCTGTGATAAAGATAAAAAATCTTTTGAATAAAATTTTTAACATTATTATTGCGATAAAAAAAAAATTATATTAATATGTTTGATAAGTGTAAATTCTCAAATAATAATGGATCACATATTGAAGAGTGTGATATTCATTACTTTTCTATTAAAATGTGCAAAACATATGCGACAGTTGTTATTCTTTTAATGTGTTCATCAATATTTACACGCACACCCATATGTATGAGTGTGTGTGTGTGTGTATTTATGTGTGTGTGAGATAAGCACACACACATATACAGGGTTTAGAGTTTTTGTATGTATGTATGTTTGTATGTATATGTATGTATGTAGAGACATACATACATACATACATGCATACATATATAGATACATAGATACATACATACATACATACATATATATACATACATACATACATACATACATACATATATATACATAAATACATACATACATATATATACATACATACATACATATATATACATACATACATACATACATATATATAGATATAGATATATATATATATATATATATCTATATATACATAAAGATATATGTATATGTATAAGTGTATATATCTATATATACATAAAGATATATGTTTATGTATATGTATATATATATATATATATATAT
>JXCR01135938.1:9752-46049 GCA_002079205.1 Phalaenopsis hybrid cultivar | reverse complement strand
ATATGTATGTATGTAAAGAATAAAATGCATATGCATACAAGCTGATAAAATAGCTGGTGGAGTATTGTTTCGAATTCCGACTTTAGCCAATACGAATTGGTAATAGCTTGAAATTAGGAATAAAAACGGACATTGGGAATGGAAAGAAGTAGAAACGTGAAACGTTTACGCAAAATTAAATTTTTTTTTATGAAAATATAGAAAGTATATATTTTTTCTAATTTTTTTTATTAATGAGCATTTACGGCAATGTGATGCGTCGTTGCAATGCATCACGACGAGGAGTTGCGGCGGTGTGTCGTGGCGAGACAACGGGTTGCGGCAACGCGTTGCGCTGACGCGTTGAGTTCAAGACTATCATCCGAGACCATGATTTCCCAAGAAGAAGAAAGTCGTCATGTGTATCAGTGAAGAGTTACAGTGCAGACTTGCGGTGCAAAAGTTCGGTGTCGAGTTGCGGCGAAGAGTTGCGGCATCGAGTTGAAGTGAAGAGTTGCAGGGTCGAGTTGCAGCGAAGTTTTGCGGTGCCTTGTTGCAGCGAAGTGTTGCGGTGAAGAGTTGCGACGCCGAGTTGCGGTGCGGAGCTGCGGCGAACAATTGCGATAAAGAGGAAAATCGTCCCCATTCTGTTTAGCAGGCAAGCAACTAGATTGTTACGGTGTATTTCAGAAATGATGAAGACATGTTATAGTTTTCTCGCCGCACTTTGAGGGGAAGATTTTTATGTCTATGTGGTGGCAATATCTAGAGACCCCCTGAAGATCATCAGAAGTACTGAAATTTTGGGGAGCTGATGCCGACTCTGTTCGAAGATGAGCTGATTTGTTGTAGCCCATATGTTGATATTTGTAGTCTTTTTAATCATCTAATGTAACAAATATAGATGATGATAATGTATTTCTTTGTACGTTTTTGACGTTGCTTCTAAGAATTTTACGGTTCAGGCCTTCCGAGGTTATGCCCCCTCGGACTTATGCCTTACAGGAGTTTGAACTGATACATTCTGTGGCTTGTAGCCTTCTCAGGTCTTCGAGTGGAGACCCTGTCAACCACTTGTTCTCATGGATTATTTCTAATAAGGACCTTGTTCACTGCTATCATCCTATCGAGATTTGCCTCTTGGACTTGTCTTTTAGGGGCATGGTTAAAGGAAAATCTAATAAGGATGTAAGACCAGCTCTGAGTTCTATAATCGGAGATGCTCGACAGTATTAACCCGTAATGAACAGAGTCATATGAAATCCACCGAGGATTGTTGATCTATCCTAGGTTGTTGGCCGAAGCTTTTGCTTGACGATCGTAACCTGCTATGGTAGAGGTTGAAGAAATCCACCAAGGATTTTTAACATATCCAAGGCTGTATGTCGAAGCTTTTGCTTGACGACTATAGCCTGTAATGGAAGAGGTCGAATCGAGTTCCCCTGGGATCGATTAAGCTTAGAATGAGATGTCAGAGTTGCTCTGCGTTACTTGAGACTATAGCGTAGGTCGATAGAAGGTATATTTTCTTGGAGATATGATTGCAGTCATACTCAAGAAAATATTTGACAATTTGTTAGTTGTTGCTTTTGAATCTTCTGCTCTCATAGTGGGGGTATTTTCCATACAAACTTGCAAAACAACATGAGTATTAGTCCTTGAAGAGATCAGCTTCCTAGTCTAGCTGAAGAGAAACTCCAGTACGATGAGGGGACATTGAGGATGTGTTTTTTGTGATGAAGATTGCCCCCCAGTCAAAGATAGATTCTCAAAGATTTGTAATCTGAATAAAATATGAGATGACTTTCCCACCACAGTCGTGCCCGGAACGTTGACATGAACAAACTTTCGAGACAACATTGAAGATTGCCCCCCAGCCTGGAATAAGTTGTGAAATACTTTGTGTCTGAATAGGATGTGAGAAGACAACTTCACTACAATCGTGCTTGGGACGTTGATGTGAACAACCTTCCGAGATTACAGTGAAGGTTGCCCTTCAGCCTGGAAGAATACATTCAAGAAGATCTTCAAGACATAAAGGAAGTTCCTTAGCCAGTTGGATGATATACATCATTGGGAAATGAAGTAGGGGATCAACTTCTTAGAGTTGAAGACAATGCTGAACAAGAATTCGTTTCCGACAAACGACGACAAACTGATGTGTGCTAGAAAATTCACAGCGGTAGAGTAAAGAATTATTGTCTTAGCGTTGCACGAGGATTCAACACACAATCAACTGAAAAGGGAAATAAGCTGTGATGACACCATAATTTTTTACGTGGAAAACCCGTAAAAGGGAAAAAACCAAGGGGCATGACCTAGTTAGAAAAATCCACTATATGTTAATGACTACATGTCCCTTGTCCCACAGACGGGAAATGGTTACTAGATTTTCCAATTTACAACGTCGACTAATGGTGTCTAGTTGACGGTGATTGACGGAGGTCGACGGTGATCGACGGTAGTCAACAACAATCGATGACGGTCGGTGGTGGTCGACGGTGGTCGATGACGGTCAATGGAGGTCAGCGGTGATCGACGGTGGTCGACGGAGGTCGGTGGTGGTCACCGATGGTGGTCAGCGATGGTCGACGAATGTTGACGATGACAGGGATGATGTTGGACTTGAACTCTTTATCAAAGCCTCAAGTTCTCTCTCAAGTCTCCCCCTTCATGTGAGGGGTGGGGCTCTATTTATAGTATTCTAGGTGCAATTAATGCAGGAATATGAACCATTTTGATCAGACGATCCGGAGAACTTCCCTCGATTGGATGACATTTGATGGACATTTGAGTGTCTTAAAGATGTCGGAATTGAGCAATCTTGGGCTTGTTGGATTCGTTTTGTCAAGACGCTCGATTCGACTATGAACTCACTGAATTCGACATTCTTTTGATCATTCCAATGTGTTCGGAAATCTTTAAAGAATGATTTAATCACTTAATCTGGGCTTGATTTGGCTCAGATTGGACTAACTTTGATATCATTAAGTTCGTCTCATCGAGTCAGTCAGTTTGACTATAAGTTTATTGAAATCGGAGCTCTGGATGACTTTTTATCAAGATTTGAATATTTCTTGCTCTAAATATTACCTCGAGATTCATGTCGGATGATGAAAATTTGTTGGTGACGTATCATAATTAATTGTTAATAAAAAAATCTTATTTTAAATCTAAATATTTAGCTGCATGCATGGTAAACATACTTAAAGATAAATGCCTTTTATAACCGTATTTCAAAATAAATTAATTTTATTTCCTTTTATTTCCAAAACATAGAAAAAAATAATTTTAAATGCATGCTTACTAACTTAAGAATCATTTTATTTATTAAAATTAGATGCAATTATTAGCATAAGAGAACTATTTGATTATTTACCACACAATATGAGTCATAAGTTATATCAAAACGGTTTGTTGTTCGTGAACAGCTCGTGCTCGGCTTGTAAAGTAGCATGTATTCGACTTATACGCTAAGCAAGTGAGCCGAACCTGAATAATTTTTTTTTCGCTCGATATGTAAACGCGCCGAACATGAACAAAATTTTGTTCGTTCGTGTTCAACTCATTTTGACTCAAAATAATTATTATATATATATATATATCTGTCTGTGTGTGTGTAATATTAATGAGTGTTTTTTAAAATAATTTAATTGACTATAAGAATAAAATGATTTATAATCAATTAAAACTATAAATTAAAAATAGAATAGAAAAAAATTAAATTCTATTTAAACGAATATTTTAATATGAATAAGAAGATTTAAATCTCGCCACACCTTTAACATCTTACAGCTGTGTGACTAGGGTTGTCAAAATAACTCATTATTCCTTAACTTGATCAACTCGATAAGCGAACTAGCCAAACACGAATAAATTTTTTGTGCTCGATATATAAAAGATTCGGACTTGAGCAATAATATTTTTAACAATTCGAGCATGGGCTTCATGAAGCTCTGATTGTTTTCACCCCTAATGACTGCAGGTGTGACTTGGGTTGTCAAAACTACCCTTTGTTCGCAAACAACTCGTGTTCGACCTGCTAAACAAACGAGTCGAATGTGAACAATTTTTTTTTTGTTCAAAATATAAACGAGCTGAACACAGACAATGAAATTTTTTAGCGAGCCGAACATGAGTTGAGCCCGAGCTGCTCCTGTTCGGTTTGTTTACCCCCTTATTTATAATGTAGCCAATTTTTAAGAGAGGCTGACAACAATTACTTCATATTTATGAAAAAATGTTCCAATAATTAGGGTCCGTTTGAAGCAGCTTATTGGGCGCGGTAGCAGTATGAAAACACAGCTGTTGTGTTTGGCAAACACGTTCGCACCAACTTTTTTGTGCTGCTCCGATGCAGTTGAAAAATAATGTTAATAGATTCGCAAGCTATGACCTAGCCGCGTCCTGCGTTAGCTTCACTCGTAAGGGTGAAGAAATTCCTCCCGTCCCCCTCTCTGCTCCCCTCGCCCTCACCCTCAACTTCTTCTTCCTCGCGGCGTTGGACACAAATTTCCAACCTCTGCCCTCCCCCGCCCTCGCCTTCCTAACGAAACCCTATTTTCCCGCCTCAAATGAGGTATGCTTTCGACCCTTCACTTGTGTCTCGCTGCATTTTTGTTTAGATGCATCATTGTTTGTTTCGGAGGTTAGATTCAGTTTTAACAGAAGGTTTCATGCCAGATCTGAATTTTCGAATGGGTGGTTTTTAATATTCTACCTTCTGGCGGTTTGGACGAGTGATCTGAACATAAACTTTTTAATATTTTGCTTGGTAAAGTTGGAGTAACTGGTGCTCATCCATTTAGATGATCACACTTCACCTCTTATATTATTTTGTGAGTATTTGCTCTTCCTGTTGAAAGAAGAAAGGGCTGAACAAACTTAATGAACTTTGAAGTAACAACTTTCTTCTTCCTGTTCCAACAATCAATTTGGACTACTGCAATTTTGGAATGCTTGGGATCTGTTTTTGGATTGGAACGCATGGGATCTACATACCTGCCACTTCATTTCCTATTCAAATCCCATTCACTGTTACAAGAAAATATAATGGGGGATTTACATACATACCAATCTATAATGGTGGCATTTACATACATACCGCTGGGGGTGTAAACGAACCGAACACGAACGAACAGAACTTGTGTTCGTGTTCGGTTTNAAATTTTATTTAAATGAATATTTTAATATGAATAAGAAGATTTAAATCTCGTCATACCCTTAACATCTTACAACTGTGTGACTAGGGTTGTCAAAATGACTCATTATTCTTGAACTTGATCAACTCAATAAGCGAACTAGCCAAACACAAATAAATTTTTTGTGCTTGATGTATAAAAGATTCGGACATGAGCAATAATATTTTTTAACAAGTAGAGCATGGGCTTCATGAAGCTCTGCTTGTTTTCACCCCTAATGACTACATGCGTGACTTGGGTTGTCAAAACGATTCTTTGTTCGCAAACTGCTCGTGTTTGGCTTGCTAAGCAAACGAGTCGAATGTGAACAAATTTTTTTTTGTTCAAAATATAAACGAGTTGAACACAGACAATGGAATTTTTTAGCGAGCCGAACATGAGTTGAGCCCGAGCTGCTCCTGTTCGGTTCGTTTACACCCTTATTTTTAATGTAGCCAATTTTTAAGAGAGGCAGACAACAATTACTTCATATTTATGAAAAAATGTTCTAATAATTAGGGCCCGTTTGAAGCAGCTTATTGGGCANTATGCTCTATAGCTCAAAGTGATGCAAATTCTATCTCTTGTATATTATTGCCTAAGGTAGCTCCTCAAAAAAATTGATAATAGATTCAATAGCTTNAAAATGGGCATATCAAAGAGAAATGTTGGAAGCTTCATAGAATACCCCAAGGCTATGGTGGAAACAAAGAAGCTAAACAAAAGAAAATGCTTATCTTGTTAAGCCATAAGAGCTTAACAAAAAAAAAAAAGACAAAGCTAAGAAACTTCTTTCCTTTCTTTTTATCTTTTTTTTGGATATGCTCTATAGCTCAAAGTGATGCAAATTCTATCTCTTGTATATTATTGCCTAAGGTAGCTCCTCAAAAAATTTGAGAATAGATTCAATAGCTTCCGATCACATAATAAACTTTGCTAGTATTTAGAAATTTGCAAATCTTATCTAATTAGTAAAGAAATAAAAATAGTCGATAGTTCCCTAATAGTTATATTAGGTCAAAGTAAGATACTGATATTTTTGTTTCTTCTGCATTTACTCTCAACNGTATTTAGAAATTTGCAAATCTTATCTAATTAGTAAAGAAATAAAAATAGTCGATAGTTCCCTAATAGTTATTGTAGGTCAAAGTAAGATACTGATATTTTTGTTTCTTCTGCATTTACTCTCAACGAGATGCTGCATGGTCTTAAGCTGCCACTAAATCTTCTGTCTATTCATGAACTCGTCAAATATCTTAATTATAAAATGAAATTTTTGTTGATGATTATTTGTTCTAAGATAATATGGGGAACACATTTGGGCAAATTAGAAAAAAAAGGACGAGTCACACCTATTTAACTAAAAGAACTTCTTATCCTTATCTTGTCTATTCATGAACTCTTCAAATATCTTAATTATAAAATGAAATTTTTGTTTATGATTATTTATTCTAAGATAATATGGGGAACACATTTGGGCAAACTAGAAAAAAAAGGACGAGTCATACCCATTTAAATAAAACAACTTTTTTTCCTAATCTTGTGTGTTTATTCTATGCACCCAATTAAATAAAACAACTTCTTTTCCTAATCTTGTGTGTTTATTCTATGCAAAGGCAACTTGGGACCGTCATTAGAGATTCACATCTTTCCTGGAAGTCGAAATGTATGTTTATACCTCTTTTTATAAATATTTACATTGGGAGAGAAGCGAATTTGCTAAACATCATGAGTTTTTTTTTTCTAAAGCTGGCTCTTAAATCTTATACTCTTTTTATGATAATTCACTTAGATATTTAGTGACTTAAAAATTCTTAATGCTTTTATAGTTAAAGAATTTGTCACATTCATTGATAATTGTACTTAAATTACGTGTTTATTTGATTAAATAAAAATGTGTTGTCAATTATATTTATTCAATATTTATCTCTATTGCACAACAATAAATTTAGTGTCAATGTTTAAAAATTTAAGATTATTAATGCTTGGGATTCTTTTAGTCAAACTATATATTTTTCTTCAATAAAATGGTGTGGCACTTGGAAGCTTTTGGTTTCTAAGAAATTTATATTTTAAAATTAAATTTCTAACAAGAGTGGGAGGAAGTTATTATTATCTCCACATATCTCATTAATAAAATAGCCGCATGAATGGTTGATTTAAAAGTCCCTTAAACTATCTTGCGGAGTTTTTTTTATCACAAACATTTATTTTTCAAAACTTCCAAAAGTTTCGATTTTCTTATATTTACTTCCACGAAAATGCTGAGTTAAACTTGATCCTAGGGGATTTAAGTGCGTTTTTATTTGATATTATTATTTTACTATCCAAAAAAAAAAAAATCATTTCAAAAGATATCACTTGTATTGAAAATTAAAATTTTTTAATTCAAATTTATCTTCAGATAGAGAACAACTGAAAAAAAAAAAAAAAAGATTTATGAACTTAATGTCTTATCTTTCAACATTTCAGCTACACGAACATAAATATAGCATATGCCTCTTATCACTAAACCTTGTTAGGTCTATACGAGAAAAATAAAGCTCATACAAAGTTTTTAGCAAGTTAAAGTTTCAGAATTCTTGTCAGGTAACTCTTATCGCAATGATCCTTTTACCACACAGTCTCCTCTATACCTTAAAATCTAATACACATCTTTTTAATAATTTTCATTATGAATATCAATTTAAGAATCATTAAATTACTACAAATTCTAGTTTAGGACACTAGAACTTAAGGCTTGGAAGGATGTCATGAGAAAATAGATCAATGCTTTGGAAAAAATCACATAAAATTAAATTTTGAAAAAGAAATTCTCTGTAGAATACATGAAATTTGAGAGATAATTAAACTATCAAAATGGAAAAAAAGTGTCGGACGCAATAGTTTTTTTTTTTAAATGAAGTTGATGGNAATTCTCTGTAGAATACATGAAACTTGAGAGATAATTAAACTATCAAAATGGAAAAAAAGTGTAGGACGCAATAGTTTTTTTTTTAAATGAAGTTGATGAAAGTCTGGAACAATATATAGTCAGTGGTTGTATTCAATTGTATTAAATAGATTATCAAGATACCTTTGCTCTTGTTATTAAAATTAATAAAATTCACATTTTAATGTCCTTGGCTGTTAATCTTGTTTGGTTCATGCAATAATATCTTGTGCAAAATATTTTTTTTATATGGAGATTTGAAAAAGTTTGTATTCTTTACTAAGATTTGATAGTTCTTTCATATAAAATAGGGCATGTAGATTAAAAAAGACTATATGATTTTAAGCATTTTTCAAAGGCATGATTTGATAGATTTACAAAATTCATATGAAATGAGATATAAATATAACCATATGTGATCATGTACTTTTCATAAATTATTTCACTGTTTGGAAAATTCAATTCTGGTTATGGATGCCGATAATGTAATTATTACCCGAGATAATTATAAAGGATATTAGTCACTCAGAAAAAAACTCTGTAAGAAGTTTGAAATCTGAGAACTCTACAAGTTCAAATACTTATTAGATATACATGTTTTTTAGTCAGAAAAAAATACCTTCAATAAGAATATGTTAGGGATATTTTAGGAGAAATAAAATTGACTAACTGCAGGTCATGCGAATCTCTAACTAAATCAGGTCAGAAATTGGACATAGATAAAGGGTGAATAGATGCTGATATTAGACAATCTAGATTAATTGAGAAATTAATCTTACTATCTCCTTGACAGCTCTTTTATTGCAAGTCTCATAAGTAACTTAATTTAGATGCTAAAGGGATCTCAAATTCAAGCTGCTTAGAGAGTTTCTAGGTATCTAAAATCAAATATTGAAAAAGGGATTCTCTATAGAAAACATGAAATTCAATAAATTGGAGTATATATTGATGCAAACTATAGGAGATTATCAGTGGATAGGGGATCCACTTTAGGATATTAAGTACTATTGAGAGGAAATCTGGTAAAATGAAGAAGCAAAAAAATAATTTGTGTCTCATAGTCAAGTGCTCAATCTGAATTCTGATGAATTACTCAAAGTATTTGTGAATTCCTATGGATTGAAATTATATTAGATGATTTAAATCAAGTTGAAAGAACCCATGAGAATATACTTTGACCATCTGCACATCCACGTTGCACGTAATCTAAAACAGTAGACTTGAACTAAACACGCGGAAGTGGATATGTATTTTATAAAAGAGAGACTAGAAAGTATGTTACTTTGCACTCCATATGTTTCAATGTGATGTCAATTTGCCGACATATTTTTAATTGGACTTTGCAACCCTGCATTTAAAAGTAAATTAAATAAATTTGGAGTGGTAGAACTTCATCATCCGATTTGAATGAGACTATTAAATAATTAGGATTGTTAAATAAAGAATGAAAGTAGCCGCAAATTTATTTGCTAAATGAAGGAAAATATGTCTCGTAGATTCATGTGCTTTGCATGAAAGTTTGAGTGCCACGGATTTATGTAATTAACATGGAAAAAGGAGTGACATGGATTGCTTGCTTCTTCGATTAGCCAAGCAGTAGGTTTTAGAGAACATATTTAATTTTTAAATTCTTTGAAGTAATAGTTTTTAATTATTTTCTGGGTAATTTTATGCATATTCATTGAAAGAATGAACAAAATTTGTTTTTTGGCCCCTGTTTTCTTTAGTATCATTGAATCAAATTAATTCATTCCACTTGCATCTACTATGCTTTATGTTTAACTGATTAACTTGAAATGATCGTTTATGTCTATTAAGTTAATACCATTGCCTGACATGGTTGGTCCAGCAGCCTTTTTCTTCTCATGAAACATTCAATTTCACAATCAGGAAAGAAGAGCGAGGGAAATTGTGTTGAAAGCAATGGGGCAGGCAATTAACAAAGCTGTGGCACTTACTGAGATCTTAAAGGTCAGTCTCAGCCTTTACATACTTTTGAGGGTATAAGTTACCAACTTCTTGTATCTTAAATTATTTTCTTGTATTAAGTGCAGAATAAGATTCCTGGATTGCATCAAGATACTAGCATAGGTTCAGTCAGTATTACTGATGTTTGGGAACCAATTGAGGAGGGACTTGTACCGTTAGTATTTTTGCTGCCCCTGTTTATAACATATTAAGTTCCTCAATGTTGTTAAAAATCTATATCAAACTTTTGAGCTTGCAGGTTGGAGGTGACGAGACAAGTTTCAATGATTTCAATCTCCTTGTCAAGCAGACCGCTCAACAAGAATTCCCCTGGGTAACAGATTTTAAAGTCATGCATCAGAAGAAACATTGATTTTTTATCTCTATATTGTTTGTTTTCAATTGGCCAGCTTGAATTAGAAAAGTATTTTGAATTTTTTATCTTTATGTTAATTGTTTTCATTTAACCCTTACTAATTGTATGGTGCTGTATTGTTTGACTGAGAAATATTTGGATTTTTTTTTTATTGTGCAGGTATCAGAGTCCATTACATGTACCACAACCAAAGATACAAAAATATCAACAGCCACAGCAATATCAACAACAGGTTCCAAGACAACCTCCAGCTCAATATATTGATGGTATGTATTTATTTGTTCATTTTGATTATATGGTCTCTTTAACTTTATTTGCCAATTTGTTCTTATGTATTTTAACGATTTATCCCGCTAATTTTGTCATTGATTGGGGTAAAGATTCGTATGGACGAGAACATGGTCGAGGTCGAGGAAGAGGAAGGAACCGAGGCAGAGGCGGTTATGGTGGGTATGGAAATTATGGGGGACATGGAGGATATGGAGGATATGAAGGATATGAAGGATACGGAGGATACGGGAATAATCAAGGTATTAATGATTTTCTTTGCTTGGATGTTATTGCTGTCGTCTTTTGTCATTGGAAGAGAACCGAGTAGGTGCTTCTTTCACCTTTTGCTTATTGGATTGGAGATATGGAACCTGATCAGTTGAAATTCTCTGCTGATGGGACTCCACTTACTTTTTGCTGTCCCAGCATAGTGCTCTCTTTGTCNGAGTAGGTGCTTCTTTCACCTTTTGCTTATTGGATTGGAGATATGGAACCTGATCAGTTGAAATTCTCTGCTATGGGACTCCACTTACTTTTTGCTGTCCCAGCATAGTGCTCTCTTTGTTGTCTTTGTTTAATTTGTATTTGCTACTGGGTTTTATTTGCACACATATTTGGCTGATGNGGAGGAAGTTATTATTATCTCCACATATCTCATTAATAAAATAGCCGCATGAATGGTTGATTTAAAAGTCCCTTAAACTATCTTGCGGAGTTTTTTTTTTCACAAACATTTATTTTTCAAAACTTCCAAAAAGTTTCGATTTTCTTTTATTTACTTCCACGAAAATGCTGAGTTAAACTTGATCCTAGGGGATTTAAGTGCGTTTTTATTTGATATTATTATTTTACTATCCAAAAAAAAAAAATCATTTCAAAAGATATCACTTGTATTGAAAATTAAAATTTTTTACTTCAAATTTATCTTCAGATAGAGAACAACTAAAAAAAAAAGAAAAGATTTATGAACTTAATANTTTAGGAAGCTGACGACGGGATTACTACGTTTTTATCGTGATTCAAGGTAGTTGGGAGTCGACGGGATCACGGTTTTACATAGTTGGGAAGCGAACCGCGAGATCACGACGTACAAACTATGGGATCGCTACGTACAGAGCGAAACAGTTGCTTGAGATGGGATAACGGGGCGTACATATGACGGATTAGTGTTATGCTTTGTGGGATTGTTGTTTTTTAATTTTAGGATTAGGGTTTATGTTAGATTGTCTATCTTTCAAATTATAGGTGCTTATCTTTATATATTTGTGCTATGTTATTTTTGTGTTGGTGAAATAAAATATTGGTTGCTCTAATTTCTATGAAAAGTTCCTCTGGTTCGTATCAAATTGGCACAGGAAAAGAAACGACGGGATGACAGAGAGATTTTAGAATTGAGAAGCCAATGATGGGATCTAATTTTCCCTAGTAGTGTTCTGAGAAGCCAACAATGGGATCAAGAGTGTGATAGTGACTGAACCTCGCGATCTGGAAAGCTGACGATTCTATCGCGATTCAAGCTAGCTGGGAGCCGATGGGATCACAGTTTTAAATAACAAGTAAGCAAACTAAAAGATCACGAGGTAGCAAACTGCTGGATTGCCACTTGGGTTGGGATAATAGGGCTTACAGACGACGGGATCATTGTTGACAGAGCGATACAATCACTTGATTCGACCTAGCGGGGAAGCAAACGAAGTTTTCGCGTTGTACAATGATTGAACCACGCGATACAATCACAAATCGAGCTAGTTGAGGGGCCAACGAGCGTACAGAGTGCCACTTTTGTGATAAAAAAANGTTGACAGAGCGATACAATCACTTGATTCGACCTAGCGGGGAAGCAAACGAAGTTTTCGCGTTGTACAATGACTGAACCACGCGTACAATCACAAATCGAGCTATTTGAGGGGCCAACGAGCGTACAGAGTGCCACTTTTGTGATAAAAAATTTTCTTGGGAGTAATGACAACAAAAATAGTAGGTATTCCAGAGGAGAAATTAGGTAGAGAGTTGAGCCTAATCAGATTTGCAATGGAGGGATAGTTCGTCCATGGAGGGGAGTTTCATCGTTCTGGAAGCAATGATGAAGCTTGTGGAGTTTCACACAAACTCGCAGCTGCCCACTGCGAGATCAAGTGACATCATCAGGAGTAGACACAAGCAACAACAATATGAAGGATTTGTGTGACATCAGGGCAGCATTGTTGCCTTAGCTTGATCCAAAGCCGCGAGATCAAGCAAAGGAATCTAGAGCGGACTCGAGAGACAACACATTGAAGGAATTTACGCATCCACATGTCTGAAACAAATAGAAGCAGGCAGGATCGGATGAGGAGTCGAGAGTAAACTCGAATAACAACTCTTGGAAGAAATAGCGTGATATCCAAGCATCTGGAATGAACAGAAGAAGGTAGGATTGAGAAAAGGAGTAGGGAGTGGATTTGANGACATCAGGGCAGCATTGTTGCCTTAGCTTGATCCAAAGCCGCGAGATCAAGCAAAGGAATCTGGAGCGGACTCGAGAGACAACACATTGAAGGAATTTACGCATCCACATGTTTGAAACAAATAGAAGCAGGCAGGATCGGATGAGGAGTCGAGAGTAAACTCGAATAACAGCTCTTGGAAGAAATAGCGTGATATCCAAGCATCTGGAATGAACGGAAGAAGGTAGGATTGAGAAAAGGAGTAGGGAATGGATTTGAGCAACAAAATATGGAGGGAATGGCATGATGTATGGAGGTTTGGAACAAGTGGCAACCAACGGAACGAGTTACATGTGAGAAAGCATAAAGGAATGGCATGATCATTTTGAATAATTTCNAGTGGATTTGAGCAACAAAATATGGAGGGAATGGCATGATGTATGGAGGTTTGGAACAAGTGGCAACCAACGAAACGAGTTAACATGCGGTTCGGGGTTGGAGATGATCATTTTGAATAATTTTGGCCTAGAACAAGGAACCATATTGTGTGAGGCCGCAACAGAGGGCTATGCTATTGCCTTTTATTGTGGCGGCCTTTCGGGTTGAATGCGATTCAAGAGCAATGATGGAAGCATAATAGATGGAGAAAAATAGGGGAGTTTGTAAGAGATTGATTTGTCTTTGCAGTCTTCAGGAGGGAGATATGATGATGTTGATATGTTGTGATCCTAGTTTGTGTGATGCTTGGGGGTCGGCGAAACCATCAAATGTGGTAGCTATGTTAGATTGACCACCTAAGTCCTTGGAAGTGGTGGATAAGATTTCTGGGACTTATGTGATACCACCGAAAGTTGAAGGAATACTTTTAGTGGGGGAAAACGACAACCCAAGCTTTTGAGAAGTTAAAGAAGGCCATGACGAATGTACGGGTCTTGGTGTTATCAGATTTCAACCGACCTTTCATTATAGAGCCGCTGCTTCACACTATGAATTAGACATAGTCCTCAGACATTGTCAGTGATTTATCACTTATTTCATTCAAGTTCTGATGTTGAGAACTAGATAAGTCNTTTAGGAAGCTGACGACGGGATTACTACGTTTTTATCGTGATTCAAGGTAGTTGGGAGTCGACGGGATCACGATTTTACATAGTTGGGAAGCGAACCGCGAGATCACGACGTACAAACATGGGATCGCCACGTACAGAGCGAAACAGTTGCTTGAGATGGGATAACGGGGCGTACAGATGACGGATTAGTGTTATGCTTTGTGTGATTGTTATTTTTAATCTTAGGATTAGGGTTTATGTTAGATTGTCTATCTTTCAAATTATAGGTGCTTATCTTTATATATTTGTGCTATGTTATTTTTGTGTTGGTGAAATAAAATATTGGTTGCTCTAATTTCTATGAAAAGTTCCTCTGGTTCGTATCAAATTGGCACAGGAAAAGAAACGACGGGATGACAGAGAGATTTTAGAATAGAGAAGCCAACGATGGGATCTAATTTTCCCTAGTAGTGTTCCGAGAAGCCAACAATGGGATCAAGAGTGTGATAGTGACTGAACCTCGCGATCTGGAAAGCTGACGATTCTATCGCGATTCAAGCTAGCTGGGAGCCGATGGGATCACAGTTTTAAATAGCAAGTAAGCAAACTAAAAGATCACGAGGTAGCAAACTGCTGGATTGCCACTTGGGTTGGGATAATAGGGCTTACAGACGACGGGATCATTGTTGACAGAGCGATACAATCACTTGATTCGACCTAGCGGGGAAGCAAACGAAGTTTTCGCGTTGTACAATGACTGAACCACGCGATACAATCACAAATCGAGCTAGTTGAGGGGCCAACGAGCGTACAGAGTGCCACTTTTGTGATAAAAAAATTTCTTGGGAGTAATGACAACAAAAATAGTAGGTATTCCAGAGGAGAAATTAGGTAGAGAGTTGAGCCTAATCAGATTTGCAATGGAGGGATAGTTCGTCCATGGAGGGGAGTTTCATCGTTCTGGAAGCAATGATGAAGCTTGTGGAGTTTCACACAAACTCGCAGCTGCCCACTGCGAGATCAAGTGACATCATCAGGAGTAGACACAAGCAACAACAATATGAAGGATTTGTGTGACATCAGGGCAGCATTGTTGCCTTAGCTTGATCCAAAGCCGCGAGATCAAGCAAAGGAATCTAGAGCGGACTCGAGAGACAACACATTGAAGGAATTTACGCATCCACATGTCTGAAACAAATAGAAGCAGGCAGGATCGGATGAGGAGTCGAGAGTAAACTCGAATAACAACTCTTGGAAGAAATAGCGTGATATCCAAGCATCTGGAATGAACAGAAGAAGGTAGGATTGAGAAAAGGAGTAGGGAGTGGATTTGAGCAACAAAATATGGAGGGAATGGCATGATGTATGGAGGTTTGGAACAAGTGGCAACCAACGAAACGAGTTAACATGCGGTTCGGGGTTGGAGATGATCATTTTGAATAATTTTGGCCTAGAACAAGGAACCATATTGTGTGAGGCCGCAACAGAGGGCTATGCTATTGCCTTTTATTGTGGCGGCCTTTCGGGTTGAATGCGATTCAAGAGCAATGATGGAAGCATAATAGATGGAGAAAAATAGGGGAGTTTGTAAGAGATTGATTTGTCTTTGCAGTCTTCAGGAGGGAGATATGATGATGTTGATATGTTGTGATCCTAGTTTGTGTGATGCTTGGGGGTCGGCGAAACCATCAAATGTGGTAGCTATGTTAGATTGACCACCTAAGTCCTTGGAAGTGGTGGATAAGATTTCTGGGACTTATGTGATACCACCGAAAGTTGAAGGAATACTTTTAGTGGGGGAAAACGACAACCCAAGCTTTTGAGAAGTTAAAGAAGGCCATGACAAATGTACGGGTCTTGGTGTTATCAGATTTCAACCGACCTTTCATTATAGAGCCGCTGCTTTAGACTATGAATTAGGCATAGTCCTCAGACATTGTCAGTGATTTATCACTTATTTCATTCAAGTTCTGATGGTGAGAACTAGATAAGTTATTATATGAGTGGGAGTCTCACGACTTGATCCAACAACAAATTTTTTCCCCTTGACCACATTGTGTCTTTTTGGGAGTAGAGTAATGTTAGACTAGCACCTAAGGGAAATTTAGTAATTTTACATTTATTGTTGTTTAGTATAAATAGGGCATAATAGAATTAGAGTTATGCTATTTGTGATTGGTGTCTTGAGTCTTAGGATTAGGGTTTCGGAGAGATTGCCTTCATCTCAAATTGTAGGTGTTAGGGTTAGGGTTTGAGAGAGATCGCCCATCTCTCGAATTGTTGGTGTTTATCTTTATGTATTCGTGTTATGTTGTCCTGTGTTGTTGAAATAAAATATTTGATTGCCGTAATCTCCATGGAAAACTCTTTTGTTTCGTATAAGTTGTTCACCATTACCACCTCTCCCTCTTAAAGAGGATGCCAACAAAATTTGAATGTTGATAATGAAAAGGGCATAAAGTCCATGTTAGCAGAGGACATTGTTTGCAAGGATATAGAAAGAGCGCAGAATGTGGTGGAGTTAGATAGGTGAGACTAAAATTAAAAATTAACTCTCCATGATTTTTGGTGGTTTTCTTTTTCCTCTGTTAGAGGGCTACAAGGCGTGCTCCACTTGGTGCCATAGTTGAGCAAAACACGATGTACACCTGGGGAAAGATTATGAGTCTTGCCTCAACAATTGCATCGTAGGATGAAGCATATTTTACGTTTGAAAGGTTCAAGACATGGTCATTAATGTATTGTGCTTGTTATGAAACACCCTAATGGTTAATGACTTCAATTTTGAAGAAAGAACATCCTTGTCGAGTTTTTGTTGGGTTCTTTTTTTTCATTTTAAGAATGCTATGTTGCATGCTTTGGCAGACCCCTTAATAGAGTATGATACAATTTACACTATGGCAAAGTTCATGAAACACGCCTAGACAGCTTCCATAATGGAGTGAGATATAATTTATGCAGTAGAGGTTTAAGATGTAGATAAATCTTTGTGAAGTGGTACATTTCATTTTGGTTGGTGTTCTTTACTTGGCTCTCACATACTCATGTTCATGTCACAAGTTTATGCAGCAGCAAGTGAAATGGAAAGGGTCAGTCAAGGAAAGAGAGCTGTTAGGAATTTGGAACAGTATATTTAGGTGAGGGGGAGAGGGGGAGATCATGTCATATGCGGGAGAGCAGAACTGGAGAAGATGGAGCTATGGCTTGTGGCAAGAGAGAAAGGAGAGCGATGCAATGGAGTTGGAAGATATGCAGTAGTAAAGGAAGAGCAGAAACAGAGCTAGGGTTTTGTCCTACTAGAATGACAAAATGGGGAAGGGTTACATGTGAGAAACCACATGCAAGAATAGCCTTGAGGCTTTCGTGGCTGGGAGAAAGTTGGGGATTAGAGCGAGAGTGCACAAGCTCTAGGAGATCGAGAGCCATATTTTTGGTTTGGATGGAAATATCACTAGCGGCTATGTTGTGGGAGAGCGTGATTTGTTGGGGCGAGTCATTTTGGGAGAGTGAGTGACATTCACAAAATGGGATTGCACGTTACTGAGAATTAGAGAGAGAGGGATATAGTAAGCACTGCATTAAGGCAGGAGCTTATTTGTTTGCTATGGGAACGTGGGAGTGAATGAAATGGCAATGATGTAATGGTATGTTTTTTGTTTTGTTTTATTTTCGTTTTTTCTTTATTCGTTGGTAAAGAAAAAAAATGAATAGGGATAGTGAAGTAGAATTACCAAGACGAGCTCTTTGAAAAATTTATCTTTGGTTGGAGTACTAGCTGTCTTAGAGGAAAAGAAAAGCGCACTTGATCTCTGCTTTGCTTTTGTTGCTACTGTTCCTCGACCTCTTCTATCTGTCCTCCATAGCGATGAAATGACAAGGGAAGACGATTTGTTATCATCAATAACATGAGAATGTGCAATTTCTGAAATGGAGTGAAGAGATGGTTTTGATCTTGGAACTGGAATAGGAAGACTGGTAATGTCAGTGTGAAGAAGGTTCTTTTTGGGAGACGACCATGAGGAAGCCCAACGAAATAATTTTCTTTTACTTTTTCATTACTGTTTGCTATTGAACTATTAGTGGAAATGTGTTATTATCTCTCAAATAAATCACATTTTCTCATAATTACATACGAACCAAACCAGTTAAATGTTTTCATTATACAGTTAATTCTTCTATGCTAAGGGTCTTCCAGGTCTATAATACTTGAGCAGTTAGTATAATCATCTTCTATTGTTTTGTGTGGAATATTGGTTTTCTATTTTTATTTTTTATTTTTTTTGTGTGGAACATTTAAATGCTAACGATTTAAATGGGCAGCTGCTGGATATGAACGAGGAAGAGGAGTTGGAGGGAGAGGCTATGGCCGAGGAAGGGGTAGGATGGGTAGCCGTGGGAGAGGAAACCAGGGATAGTGAGAATGTGGTGGTGCGACCACTTTTCAAGAGCAATGTGGTGGTGGGACTGCTTTTCAAGAGCATGCTCTCTTTCCTATAAGGGCAGTGAAAGGCTGATGTAAGTGTTTCATCTAGTCTTGTATTGTGAGGTATGGCTATGGTCTTTATAAATGTTTCTTGAAGAGGATTATCCTCTGTTTCTATTGTATTTGTTATAAGTTTTTTCCATGGTTGTTGAGTTTATGAGCATGCTGTAGTGGTTTCGTGTTTACAGTTTCCCATCACCTTTTCATGGCTTTTAGATTCATGTATCTAATACTCAAATTCAATGTATATTGAAAAAAAAAAAACTTATTTGACCTGCAAATGATCTCTTTATAGCAAGTATCCAATGCTAAATTTTTTAATGTACCTAATACTGTAGTGATTTATTTATTGAAAAAAAAACTTATTTTGACCAACTTTAGCCTGTCTTGTCACAGATAAGACTTAGAATGCACTATGTCGGGGTTGGCTGGGGGGTTCTTGGTGTAATCTTTCGTCATCTATACAATGCTGCTCTCCTTATTTCTCGCAAGCTCATCTGACTCCTCTTTATTGCATTGCCAGCCCGCTGGCTGAAACAGATTGGAATAAGTCTCCACGGCAAAGTTTTATCTATCATCTATGCTTTCGTGCATTCTATTATATGCTATTCCACACTCAAATTCAAAGGTGGCAACTTCTTGCAATCCTGACTGTATACAGAAATTTGATTTACATTTTGGTGGATGAGCCTCGGAATTTGAATCCTGGTTATATTCCATCTGTTTTGGTTAGATCCTTTATATTTTGATGGGTAAATATGTATTTGAGGTTGAGTTTGCAGTGATTATTTTTATTTGGTGGTGAGAGAAATAGGGGAATACTTTAGGAGTGACTATAGGGCTTGTGAATTTTGGGAGGTGGAATATTAAAAGGTAGCCTAGATTTACAAGGAGAAGGCATCGAGCTAAGTTATTTTGTGATGGCTGATTTTATGAGGAGCTTAAGGAGTTGTAAGGTTTATTTAGGGTAAGGAGAAGGCAAGCTAAGAATGTTAGGAATAAGGATTTGGGGTTATTTAGGGTAGTCATGTAACTGTGTTCGTGTAAAGAGTGAAATGAAAGTTGGTTGGCTGAGTATAGATAGATTTTGAATGGCTCAGCTTTTTGTGAATAATTTGATGTAGGAGCGTGGGAGTTTAAGCAGAAGCTTCAAACAGTCAATTGAATACAGAAAGAAATCACAGAATAAATAAAAAAAGAATTTATATTATACCTCTCACCAAAGAAGAATCTATAAGGACACTAAATCAAAGACAAATGTTAGCTATCGAAAATTTTCAAGGAATATAGGATTTCACCAAATGGCTTTTGTTTACCTTCAGTTTCTGAAGAATTTTTTGGTCCTTATGAGAATTACACGTTGAAAGAGGATAGGAAAATTAAAAGCATTCAAATTCCAATAAATGCACCTTGGAACTTCTATTTGATTTGATAACTTTTATGAAAATAAGGTTTTTTTAATTAATTTTATTAAATGAAATTGTTGGGATATANGATTTGATAACTTTTATGAAAATAAGGTTTTTTTAATTAATTTTATTAAATGAAATTGTTGGGATATAAAAATTGAAAGCATTCAAATTGCAATAAATGCACCTTGAAACTTCGATTTTTATAACTTCTATGAAAATTAAGTCCTTTTATTTTATTAAATAAATTGTTGGGAGATGGAATAACTCTCTAGAATTCTCAAAATATGACTGGCTAGCTTTTTTTGATTTATACTTTGATGATTTGATAAGTACAGCNCCCATCACCTTTTCATGGCTTTTAGATTCATGTATCTAATACTCAAATTCAATGTATATTGANCCCATCACCTTTTCATGGCTTTTAGATTCATGTATCTAATACTCAAATTCAATGTATATTGAAAAAAAAAAACTTATTTGACCTGCAAATGATCTCTTTATAGCAAGTATCCAATGCTAAATTTTTTAATGTACCTAATACTGTAGTGATTTATTTATTGAAAAAAAAACTTATTTTGACCAACTTTAGCCTGTCTTGTCACAGATAAGACTTAGAATGCACTATGTCGGGGTTGGCTGGGGGGTTCTTGGTGTAATCTTTCGTCATCTATACAATGCTGCTCTTTAAATTTATGCCCACCTTACTCATGCCTTATTTCTCGCAAGCTCATCTGACTCCTCTTTATTGCATTGCCAGCCCGCTGGCTGAAACAGATTGGAATAAGTCTCCACGGCAAAGTTTTATCTATCGTCTATGCTTTCGTGCATTCTATTATATGCTATTCCACACTCAAATTCANTAGAATGCACTATGTCGGGGTTGGCTGGGGGGTTCTTGGTGTAATCTTTCGTCATCTATACAATGCTGCTCTCCTTATTTCTCGCAAGCTCATCTGACTCCTCTTTATTGCATTGCCAGCCCGCTGGCTGAAACAGATTGGAATAAGTCTCCACGGCAAAGTTTTATCTATCATCTATGCTTTCGTGCATTCTATTATATGCTATTCCACACTCAAATTCAAAGGTGGCAACTTCTTGCAATCCTGACTGTATACAGAAATTTGATTTACATTTTGGTGGATGAGCCTCGGAATTTGAATCCTGGTTATATTCCATCTGTTTTGGTTAGATCCTTTATATTTTGATGGGTAAATATGTATTTGAGGTTGAGTTTGCAGTGATTATTTTTATTTGGTGGTGAGAGAAATAGGGGAATACTTTAGGAGTGACTATAGGGCTTGTGAATTTTGGGAGGTGGAATATTAAAAGGTAGCCTAGATTTACAAGGAGAAGGCATTGAGCTAAGTTATTTTGTGATGGCTGATTTTATGAGGAGCTTAAGGAGTTGTAAGGTTTATTTAGGGTAAGGAGAAGGCAAGCTAAGAATGTTAGGAATAAGGATTTGGGGTTATTTAGGGTAGTCATGTAACTGTGTTCGTGTAAAGAGTGAAATGAAAGTTGGTTGGCTGAGTATAGATAGATTTTGAATGGCTCAGCTTTTTGTGAATAATTTGATGTAGGAGCGTGGGAGTTTAAGCAGAAGCTTCAAACAGTCAATTGAATACAGAAAGAAATCACAGAATAAATAAAAAAAGAATTTATATTATACCTCTCACCAAAGAAGAATCTATAAGGACACTAAATCAAAGACAAATGTTAGCTATCGAAAATTTTCAAGGAATATAGGATTTCACCAAATGGCTTTTGTTTACCTTCAGTTTCTGAAGAATTTTTTGGTCCTTATGAGAATTACACGTTGAAAGAGGATAGGAAAATTAAAAGCATTCAAATTCCAATAAATGCACCTTGGAACTTCTATTTGATTTGATAACTTTTATGAAAATAAGGTTTTTTTAATTAATTTTATTAAATGAAATTGTTGGGATATAAAAATTGAAAGCATTCAAATTGCAATAAATGCACCTTGAAACTTCGATTTTTATAACTTCTATGAAAATTAAGTCCTTTTATTTTATTAAATAAATTGTTGGGAGATGGAATAACTCTCTAGAATTCTCAAAATATGACTGGCTAGCTTTTTTTGATTTATACTTTGATGATTTGATAAGTACAGCTAGTAACACTTTGGGATCCCACTTGGGCAATGTGACATTCTGAATCTCATTTGGACAAAAATTTGGCTCGATTTGTATTTTTCAATATAAGCATTCTTACTTTTTTCTTGAAATTTAAATGAATAACGTAAAGAAACTAACAAAATACAATAACATGTAAGAGAATCAATATTTACTAGTATTTTTTAATTTTGTTATTACTCTATGCTACACCTATCCAGCATCACTTTAGCTTGCAACTGTGTTCTTAGGAATATGGGTGTAAACGAAGAAATTATTAGGTGCAGATAGTTTTGTGTGAACTAAGAATAGCATGCTGTACATAGCTTGGTTTCTTAGCTATGTATTCCACGCAATTGGTTGTCCGCACATACAATGTTTACACCTAATAATTTTTCTTATAAATGAGTTGTGAGCTTGAACAATGATGCCATGTGTTCGCATTCAACTCGCTCAAATTTTCTTGTGCATGTATTTTGGCTGTGTTTGAATTTTTTTTTTTTTTAACATCATGCACATGTTGTTGCTCAAACTCGAGCTAATTTCAAACAATTGAAAATAATTTTTGATGAGCAGACATTGATAAAATTATTTTACTTTTTAGCTGACCAATTAATAAATTTGAATAAAAAATGTGCCATCCATGATCAAACAAAATTTGTTTGTTTTTTCCATGTTAAAAAAGTAAGCTACAAATAACTCTTAATATAATTTCTCTTATTTGACGAATGAATTGAACACAAGCTTTTTAATTTAATAAGTTAAACGTAAGTTCTTGAACAACAATTTTTTTTGTTAGCCCCTATTTTGGATCGACTTTGGCTCTGCCAAACTTGGCATCCATCAAGCTTTATCATCCCTTGTTTATTTTCCTTCTATGATTTGTTTCTGGTTTATGGTGTCTGATGTGTAGCTTTATATTTTGTGGTCTTAACTTCATACGTTCTCTTTTTTACGGTCTTGCTTTTCTGGATATACTTTCTATATTCATTAAAAATTACAATGGTGCAGTGTGTGAAAGTTATGGTAGACATTAGGGGTAATCAAATTGATCCTCTTTTTAGGATAATCTTTAGCTCTGCCACGCTTGGCAGCTATCAAGCTTTATAATCCCTTGTTGATTTTCCTTCTATGATTTATTTCTGGTTTATGGTGTTTTATGTGTAGTTTTATATTTTGTGGTTTTAACTTTATACTTTGTCATCTCTTTTTGCAATATCGTTTTTGTGGATATACTTGCTATATTCGTTATAAATTACAATGGAGCGGTGCGTGAAAGTTATGGTAGACATTAGGGGTAATCAAACTAATCCTTTGTTGGAGTTTGAGATGCACTAGTTGAAAGTTGTGACTTGGGAGTTTGTGGGTGATCTTGAGTTGTTAGGTGATTCGAGGAGATCTAACTAGTCATTCTCTTAAGAGGATAGGAGGCTAGGCGACTAGGAGTTGTGCGACTTCAAGATAGTTGGAACAATTATTCTCTTTTAATGGCATGAAGTGCCTGGGAGACGACATGCAACCTAGAGTTGATAGTTGTTTGGAGGTGATTAGGATAGGAGGGAAGAGTAGGTGACTAGAGCTGGCAATCAATTTGGAGTCGGTGGGTGACTTGCAACCGATGAGTGACTATTCTATAAGTAACCTCGAGTCAATGAACGACCGATAGTTGATGATGCATGTAAGCGATTAGGATGGCATTGTTCCAAAATCTTCGAGAAAATCGAACTATTTAAAAAGGATGTATAGTTTTGACATACTTTTGGGATCAAAATTCAAGAAACTTTTGGTGACGACAAACATTGAGTGATAAAAAACATGAAAACATGTGGCGATGATGTATATTTTTGAGATAATTTTGGGATCAAAATTCAACAAGCTTTGGGTGACGACAAACATTGAATAATGAAAAACATTTGACAATGGTGCAATAGATGAGGGCTGAATTTAGGGGGGCATTGGGCGAGGACAAATATGCATTAGAAGATTATTGTGTGTTAATGGTGAATGACAATGAATAATGAAGGATGATTAATATAATCACTCCTCTAATGAGTGACAAGGAGCTATTATACGATTGAAGATGATCAGGATGGTTTATCCCTTGAAAGAAAAGTATAATTAAGCAAGTTGAGGTTAATGAATACAATTTAGAAGAGGGAAATGATAAACTAGTTGGCACTCAGGAGGAAATTAAAGCTTTATATTTCCCCACAATGTAAGAACTACTTCATTTCCCTCTCTTGAAAGTAGGAATGTCAAACTATTTAAAAATATATGGAGGAGTTCCACCAGTAGTAACTATGTGATATAACGAGTTGTCCTTAGAAGTTAGAGAATACGCCACATTGCGATACTTGTGAAATTTACATGTTGGTATACAATGTTGAAAATGCAAGGAGGTTAGTTTTGTGATGGTTCTTTTTCTGGATGTGAAGGTAGTACTAAAAGGTGGTCATTGAAGCGTCAACAAAAATTTTAGAGTAACTGAAAACAATCATCCCTCTAGAGCTGAAGATGAACAATTAGAAAGTTGTAGGTAGTAGGTGTTGAAAGGCTGCTTGTCACTGAAAATGGTTATGTCGAACTTCTCTATATGTGATGATGACAGAACATAGAGGTCATTAGCAAAGATCATTTAGTCCTTTCTTTAGTTAGAGATGCAAAGCTATGATGGTGGTGAGTTGTAGTCATTGGATGATTCAGAGTTAATAAGCAACTGAAGGCTATTGATATGATTGTTATCTTAAGAGAGAAAACTAGACGATTGGGAATTTAAGTGCAACATGAAATGGTTGGGATAATTTTCTTAAAATAAGGAGGGTATATGAAGAGTTGACAAATGATCAAAGCAGTTTTGATATTAATTCTCCTAAAAAAAGAGGGAAATTGGATGACTTGGAATGGGGATGCAACCTGGAGTTGGCAGACAACTGGGAGTCAAGGAGGAATTGTACCTGAATGGAGCTAGTGAGCAACTTAAGAGGTAGTGGTATATGTCCATAAGTAGTTAGGATGCCCTTACTAGGGTACTTGCAATGACAAAATTTGGGCAATCATTAACATTTAGTGAAGGAATATGTTGGAAGATGGTGAACACTGATAATAATTAGAAAATAGTTTAGTGACCGTGAGCATTAATTGATGACGGACCATGATTTATCAAGGTTGGTTGACATATTTACTTGTATATTAAGCAACTTGGGGAGTCATCGGACGGTTCGAAACATCATGATGGTTCCTCTCTAGAAGGGAAGGAGAATTAGGCGACAGAGAATAAATAAATAAAGTCGGATGAGAAAAATAAGCGATAGATAGACTGGAGATCTAAAGTTATCCTATTTTGCTTTCTTGGAAGGAGGGGGAGCTGAGAAATCTAAAAGTTGATGAAGAAGAAGGTTGTATATGGGGAACTTTAGATAATGTGCTTTATTCCTTTGTTTTTTAAAGCTTTAAAATTCGTATAATCCTAGAAGATTCGCTTGAAAAAAATCTGAGATAATTTGCTAGCTCTCTAAGTGGCAGTCCAGGCTCTTAAAATTTTTAATGATATAATATGCCATGTCAGAGTTCTCAAAGTCGTAAGCTCAAAGAAGTTACCGCACTATAGCTATGATAATCAAATTGATGTGAACAATTTCAGAAACTTTATGGATCTAAGTTGTGGTTGATGTAGAATGATGATGATAGGCCATCATCTTAATGTCTAAACACTCTTCTCCAAAAGAACAATGCAACAAAAGTAATGGTCTGGTAAAAAAATTTGTTTTGGGAAAGTATTAACTGTTTTGGTGGTGGCTGTCAATAAACAATTACAATTATCAGTATTTTTAGTTGATTTTTCGTATCATTAAGAGTAACCCAATAATATTCTTGGTTCTTAACCAAAAGCTTATTGAGATTGCTGGATTAGATTGTGTAAAAGTGGGGCGCACCTCTTTTTACATGATTAGATGACATTAAGAGTAACCCAATAATATTCATGATTAGATGACATAATATAGATGTGTGCGATAAGATTTGGCAATGGTAGCCAACACAACTTCTATGCATGCTGTATGATTCACTTGTGTGCTAATAAGGAAGGAGATATGGGCAATCTATAGAATATTGTCAGTCAGTGATGGAAGGCTCTTGAAAGTTATAGTTGATTTCTATCCTTGAATAATGGATTGGTTAGAGTTGATCTCATTGATTATTTAGTATTTTTTACATATCTCATTGTCTTTTTGAACTTAGAATTTAGTAATATCTGTTATCCCTTACATTAAATGGGTTGGGTTTGGTTTACCCTTGTCTCAGTCTGGTTGGGTTTGGGTTACCCTTATCTTGGCCTAGTCAGGTTCGGGTTAAACTTATTCTGGTTATGTTGGTTTCATGCTAATTCTGGGCCGGACCCGAAAACCCGAATGACGCGNACAATTACAATTATCAGTATTTTTAGTTGATTTTTCGTATCATTAAGAGTAACCCAATAATATTCTTGGTTCATAACCAAAAGCTTATTGAGATTGCTGGATTAGATTGTGTAAAGGTGGGGCGCACCTCGTCATGATTAGATGACATAATACAGATGTGTGCGATAAGATTTGGCAATGGTAGCCAACACAACCTCTATGCATGTTGTATGATTCACTTGTGTGTGTGAATAAGGAAGGAGATATGGGCAATCTATAGGATATTGTCAGTCAGTGATGGAAGGCTCTTGAAAGTTATAGTTGATTTCTATCTTTGAATAGAATTTTATTTGGACTAGTTGTCATAGTTTGTCTCGAAGGATATTATGTGGAGTGCTAGTAATATAAGGTTGGGTAAGGTCCATGAGAATTCTTAGAGGATTACAAGCCAGTTGGGTTGCATGGGATGGATCTATGCAACAAGTGATGTTGATGAGATTGAAGTTTGATGACAGAATATTTCTAGTTTGATGTTGAGAGGGCATTGCATGGGCATCTCCTTGTTGCGTGCATCACACTATGATGGATTGGTTAGAGTTGATCTCATTGATTATTTATTATTTTTTAGATATCTCATTGTCTTTTTGAACTTAGAATTTAGTAATTTGGGGCACATCAGATCATTTTATTGAGACCCTCATTTCGACTATTTGGACGCTAAAATGACACCATCATGCATTTCAAGTGCATGATTTATGCTTAATTTGGAATTTTATATCAATGTATTCTTGATATCATTTGTTTTGCTTTGTGGAGATAGTCATTTTGCCTGCAAGTTTGTTAAAAATAGGGATGTTCAGCTCGAACCTGACTGAAAAAATTTCGGTTAGGATTCTTAACCTTTAAAATTTACAAGTCGAGTTCGGCTTGACATGCCAACCTTAAGTTTACTCTAATTTGACGCACATCCGAAAACTGACCTGAGATTCGAAGTTGACCTTATTTTGGCTCAATTTTGTCCCAAATATCTGTTATCCCTTACATTAAATGGGTTGGGTTTGGTTTACCCTTGTCTCAATCTGGTTGGGTTTGGGTTACCCTTATCTTGGCCTAGTCGGGTTCGGGTTAAACTTATTCTGGTTATGTTGGTTTCATGCTAATTCTGGGCTGGACCCGAAAACCCGAATGACGCTTACTTAAATATATGTACCAGCTTGTCTGTTTGGTAAGGTTCTTGAAATAAAATCTCATGATCATAAATTTGATCAACTGCAAAATATTGAACTCCTGTCTTATAGGCTTTTGGGTGGGGCAAAAAAATTGTTAAAAATAAAAATTGGATGAGGAATAATCATTTTTGATAAATTTTACTTTGTCTATTTGAATGTTTTTGGAGATATGAAAATAATATCAATATGATCGGTTGAAAATTGGTTCAACCTTTCAAACATTCATTAAAATTATATTTTTTTTGAAATTTGCTTACTATTTTCTTTTTAAATCGGACCTAATCGACCACCATATCCGAATTGACACCCCTATTTAAAAATATATATGACTAACTGATCCCTTTTGTAGGGGTTTCTAAAAAAAGTTGTCTTGATCCTAGATTTTAATACATATACTTCAAAATATATGTACCAACTCAAATTTCATGTATGTTTATTACACAATGTTACAAGTGTGAATACTAAGTGTTGGCTGTTAAATATGTAATTACATAAGAATTGTGATATGTATGTAAAATTCATTAAAACTAAATATTATTAGTTCATATCCCATAATAATAATAATAATAATAATAATAATGAATAACTTCAAGAAACGGTAGAAATTGATATTATTATCTGAAGCTATAATAATTTTGTTCAAGCAAACGACAAATTGTTACACGTAATTTGCGTGTGCTGTCCAATAAGAATTTTTTTTTTAATAAAAAAAAATAAAAATGGGATTTACTGAGATTCATTTTTGGTAAAAAGTGTTTTGATTGGTTCACTGCATACATTTCTGCGTGCGGTGAATGTACACAATAAATTTTCCCTTGAATGAGCGAATTATTAGAAAATTTGTAAAAGATGTAGTAATATAAATTTGGTTAAAGAGTTTTAGTCGATGAGTTTGTGGAAAAATTCATTTGAGCCGATTATTTAACCTTAGTTAAAGGTATATATAGATTATAGAGAGCAAAAAGTCAGAAGATTTTGTTTAAGGTTAGATATACCAAACTAAAATTTCTGATTTTATAAACTAACCAAACGATGACTATTATCTTTTCAATCAGTTTTAAACTTAGTTGGATGTTATTAAATATGATAGAGTGATAAATAAGAAGTTCTAATTTATTTACCTTCAAGTATGGGTGAGGAAGAAGACGGAGTAGCAGGTAAGGTTGGAAAAGCAGGGATAAATAGATGTTTTTAGCTCCATTCTCATTTATTTGATTGTTAATGATTTGATCTTGGGCCGAGTTGTAGTCGGTTTGATATGAAATGAGCTGGCTTGAAACTGGATCAGATCGATCAGGATAAAAATCGAAATGAGCCGGCTCAAATTGGGTTTTATTTGGATCTGTTTCGGGTAGGAATAAACTCGATTTAGCTATAAATTGAAACTAACTGGCTCAAATTGAGTTGTTTGGATCTGTTTCTGCTTGAAATTTGTTTGTGATTTGTTACATTTGATTATACATAGCATTATAAAAATATATATTACATGCTGATCTCGTGTTAGTTCGAGTGGATCCATGTATGTATCTCTATTTTTTAAATTTAGAAAAATAATATTCTCATTTTTCATTTCGGCCACAGATCATTTGTCGGTCATTTCTTCATATTAATATCTCTAACCAAATGTAATGAAAATCATATGGAAGTTTCATTTTCAAATTATTTCCAAAATAATTAAAAATTGAAGTATTTAATTTGATAGAAATGTTATATGAATGTCCTAATACAAATTGTTTCATAAAATGAGCTTGAAATTATAATGCAAATATTTCACACACTTAATATGACATTAATACTAAAATAAATTCAATAACCTTAATATAATTTATATTTTTTTTGTTCTAATACAAACTTCAAGGATTGTAATTGAGCCCTTATAACACTAATACAAAATATTTAAAGTTTAGTATTTTATATTTTTTATAAATNTTTTTTTTTGTTCTAATACAAACTTCAAGGATTGTAATTGAGCCCTTATAACACTAATACAAAATATTTAAAATTTAGTATTTTACATTTTTTATAAAGTAATTTTTTATTCTCAAACTGCTCTAATATGCGAAATGAATATATCCGTGATAGGGTTTGTGTAGCTCCAGTGACGGACAAAATTAGAGAAAGTCGTTTTCGATGGTTTGATCATACTAAACGTAGAGCATCTGATGATCCGATTAGGAGAGTAGATGTTTTAGATTCGACTTGTGTTAAGAAAGACAGAGGTAGACCTCAAAAGACTTGTNTTTTTTATTCTCAGATTGCTCTAATATGCGAAATGAATATATCTGTGATAGGGTTTGTGTAGCTCCTGTGACGGACAAAATTAGAGAAAGTCGTTTTCGATGGTTTGATCATACTAAACGTAGAGCATCTGATGATCCGATTAGCAGAGTAGATGTTTTAGATTCGACTTGTGTTAAGAAAGACAGAGGTAGACCTCAAAAGACTTGAGCATATTGTATAAAAAACAATCTTAATTTACTAAAACTAAATGAAAATATGACACTAAATAGGACACAATAGAGAAAAAGGATTCATGTAGCCTACCCGCCGTAGTGGTATTAAGACTTTGTTTTTGTTGTATTGCTCTAATATGATGAATTGAGTGGGGCTAATATGCGGCCAGAGGAAAAAACAGCTTCAATCCATTCATCTCCATACTATTCCATTCAAGAAGATTTACACACATACCACTCAATTTCTATTTATTTACAAAACTTGCCAACAAAATACAAGTTTTTCAACAATTTAAAAATTAAAAACTTATGATATTTTTGTCAATATAAAAGATTCGTGTGCTATAAATACATTAATAAAAAATAAAAATTTTAATATTACATATGTAANATATAAAAGATTCGTGTGCTATAAATACATTAATAAAAAATAAAAATTTTAATATTACATATGTAAACNTAATCAGTTATATATATATATATATATATATATATAAGTAGTAAGCAAATATAAATAAAAGAAAATTGCATTTTAAAATCTTTTATGAATAAAATTTTATTTAAAAGATTGAGGGCTAATTATAATTTAAGAAAATATTAATTGCTTTAGATCTAAGTATTGTTAGGTTACAAAATTGCAATAAATAATTAAAATTTAATAAAAAGTTTAATATTCTCAGTAAATGTTGTCTTATATTATGTAAATGATCATAATATTAAATGCAATTCAATAATTTATTTCATATACAATAAAAATAAAGCAGATGTATTTAATTAGATGAAGGCTCTTTTGATAAATTATACCATTAAGAGAATGATTAGTAATCCAATCTAGATTTCTTTTTAGAACTTAGAATATTTAAAATAAATTAAATGACATTTAATAATTATAAAAAATTAAAAATTTTACTTAAACTATAAATAAAAGCTTATTCGTACAAAATCTAAACATCAAATTAACAAAAAAATAAAAATAAAAAAAATATTTGGTTTTTTTTTAATTTATGTTATCTTATATGAATAAAATATCAATTAAAAATAAAGAATAATATGTCAAAATAATCTCAAACTTATAATATTTAAAATTTAATATAATAATACTTTTAATATTCAAGACAATTAAAATTTCTTTTCATCGATATAATTAATTAAGAAAACAAAAAAAAAATATTTAACCTAACCATGCCAAAATAAATCACATATACCAAAATTTCTCCTCAGTATTATATTTCCTAATAAAAAGAAAAGTAAAACCTTGCAGTGCCTCAAGAATTCCAAGCCACCCTTCCACCCACCAACTCCAATCTCCGGCACCTCTTTGCCCATCAACTGCTTAACGGCCGCGGCCTTCTTCTCTCCAATAAGAACACCTGGCCCAATAACAAACCCAGTGGCCCGGCCCATAAAACTCCCCAACTCCGTCCCCACTACTTCTTCAGCCCCCAAATACTCTCTCAAGAACACCTCCACCATCACCCTCGGACTCCCTNGAGACCGGCCGGCGGAGAGCCGCCGAGAGGAAGATGGGGTCCAAAAGCGTGCGGTGCGAGCACACGAACAGAATGCCAGAGTGCCCGCCGGATTCGTCGGCCGGCGGCGGCGCCCCATTGATGATGAGTCGGACGCCGAGTACCCAAAAGGCGAAGTAAGCGTATTTCATGGGGAGGAGAGATCCGACGACGATGCGGAGGCCGGCGAGAAGAATGGCGAAAGGGAACCAGAGTATGAGGGTGAAGGCGATCAGAGGCGTTGGTCTTTGAACCAGCCGACCGTCGTGGAAGAATACGGGTTTGGGGAGTAAATTCGACCGTTGGGATTTGGTTTCTGTTTTCGGTGGGGCCACGTACGCCTCCTGGGATATATCATAAATAAATAATTAAAAAACATATCAAAGTATTTTTTTAATTAAAAACTAATATATACTAATCTAAAAAATATTTAAGAAGCTTATANAACCAGCCGACCGTCGTGGAAGAATACGGGTTTGGGGAGTAAATTCGACCGTTGGGATTTGGTTTCTGTTTTTGGTGGGGCCACGTACGCCTCCTGGGATATATCATAAATAAATAATTAAAAAAATATATCAAAGTTTTTTTTTTATATATAATTTGGGAAACTTTATTTATTTAATTAGGTTAGATAAAAGTATTTTTTTATTAAAAACTAATATATACTAATCTAAAAAATATTTAAGAAGCTTATTAACTTAATATGTGCTATTACACATACATATCCGGCAATACCTAAATACATTTAATTTAATTATATGACCAATCTTTTAATATCAAAAAAATAATCAATAGTTTAATCTATATGTTTTAATATGTCAAATTAAATTTAAATACAATTTTAAGAATAATTTTAATNGTGCTATTACACATACATATCCGGCAATACCTAAATACATTTAATTTAATTATATGACCAATCTTTTAATATTAAAAAATAATTAATAGTTTAATCTATATATTTTAATATGTCAAATTAAATTTAAATACAAATTTAAGAATAATTTAATATTAATAGAAAATATTTTTCTTTTTAATCATATATTGGATTAAAATTTTATTCGACCGAAATATATATACATTTATATAAATAAATAAATAAAAATTGCATTTTAAAATCTTTTATGAATAAAATTTTAATTAAAAGATTGAAGGCTAATTATAATTTAAGAAAATATTAGGTGATTTAGATCCAAGTATTGTTAGATTACAAAATTGCAATAAATAATTAAAATTTAATAAAAAGTTTAATATTCTCAGTAAATGTTGTCTTATATTATGTAAATGATCATAGTATTAAATGCAATTCAATAATTTATTTCATATACAATAAAAATGAAACAGATGTATTTAATTAGATGAAGACTCTTTTGATATATTATACCATTAAGAGAATGATTAGTAATCCAATCTTGATTTCTTTGTAGAACTTAGAATATTTAAAATAAATTAAATGGCATTTAATAATTATAAAAAATTAAAAATTTTACTTACTATAAATAAAAGCTTATTCGTACAAAATCTAAACATCAAATTAACAAATAAAATAAAATAAAATAAATTTTTTTTTTTTAATTTATGATATCTTATATGAATAAAATATCAATTAAAAATAAAGAGTAATATGTCAAAATTTTAAATTGGTGGCTTAGTATAGTTCGAAAGATAATATATTTAATACTATTATAATAACAATTATAATCAACAATTTAAAACTTTNTATATGGGCTTATATAGAAATTATGGGCCTAGTTAAAATAATATTGGATTTTGCCCCTAACTTAGTTTTTTTTAATTAATTTTAAAAGGAGTAAAGTGTAGGTCTTAATTGAATAGTTATATTTGTGCAAAGCCCATTGAAAATTTCATAATTATCTTCTTTTATTTTTTATTTTTTTTATTTTTTAAGAATGGAGAGCATGTGACATGTTTAGATCAAATTTTAGAAAAAATAGAAGGAAAAATATTGTTTTAAATTATATTTTGTTTTTACAAAACTTGGAAATACATTTTATAAATTTACCTGCCATTTGAATATAATTTATTTTATATATTTTTTTTATTTCTAATAAGTGGAAAACAAGTTAAAAGCATTTCCCTCAACAAAATTAATCCAAACACTATATTTTCTTTAGAAATACAAGTATAATTATTTTCCTAGCTGATTTTTTCTTGATATGTTCTTTAAAAGCTTGATCTTATAACTTTGTTCTGGCACTCTATCATTATTTTTGTTACTTGTAAATAAAAACAATAAAATATGTGATTTAAATATATGTTTTCTTTGCGTGCCAGAGGATTTGTGAGAGTAGATTAATATATTATTTTCTTAGCATTGTACGAAAATTTATTACATCCAGCCATGGGGCTTAGGCAAGCTGAAATGATTCCATAATATCAATGCAGTTTACACGACTTTACCAACTCTTGAATAAAAGAAAACAAACTTACATAAGTGGGGGTTATCTCATGACTTACGCTAGAGGAGTGGCAACAATCGGTGTGTTGTGAAGGAAGATTGGTCGTATAGGTACTATGTTTGAAAAGCTGATGTTGGCATTTTCAATAGCAAAGCCTCGATAGCAGTGGTTTGGCCAAAACGATGGTGGTGGTTGGACAACAGAAGTTTGGCTGAGCGGTGACCCGACAACGATGGTCTGACAATAGTGATAGTGGCGGTTCAGTGATGGCAGCGACTAAACGATGGTGGTACGGTCGACATCAACTATGGAGGCTGGACAGCGGTGATCTAGTGATGACGGAGGCCAAGTAGTGATGGTCTGGTGATGTCAACGGTGGTGACCGAGCAATGATAGTTCGACAAAGGAGGTGACCGAGCCATGGGGGTTCGATGGTAGTGACAGTCCAACGATGATGATTCTACTATGAATACAATGGTAGACTGATAATGGTGGTCCGACGATGGTGATTGCCAAACGGTGATTGTCCGGCTACAATGCTGATGTTGTTCGAGCTACTGTGTTTTAATAATAGTGAGTGGTTAACAAGAAGTGGTGGCTTGACAGAGGCAATGGTGGGGCCAACCAACTGTGGGCCGACAATGTCAGTGGTGGTGGTTGACTAACAATGTTCTAGTGGCGACAATGACCAGTCAGCGATGGTTTAACTATAGTGATGGTGGTGGTCATGCAACAGTGGTCCAACGGCGGTGACAACTATATAGAGGTGGTTTGGTGGAGGCAATAGTGGTGGTCAATGACGGTAAAGCTCGGGAACCCTCAAGAGTTTGGAACTCATTTAGCTTTCTCCTCCACGTCCAGCTCACCTCCCCTAACTTTCACGAAGAGAGTGAAAGTCTATTTCTAAATTTTGAGAATGACATCCTCCCTAAAATAATGCATATGAATCCAGACAACTCTATTAGAGGACCCAAAATAATTTATTTGATAAGATGACATTTTAAGAGTATTTAAGTGTCTTAATAATGCCAAAATTGAACAATTTTGAGCTCGTTGGATTTATTTTCTCAAGAAGCTCGGTTTGACTATAAACTAGATTTGACAAGTACAGTCAGATAATACTATTTATAGTAATAATTATTTTCGCAAAAGCAAGCATGTCTTTAATGCAAATTAAATGTTCTTAACGTGGAGCTTCTTCCAATAGAAAATTAGGAGGGTCTCTGGAAAAAAGGCCATTAAATTATTTACTAATTACATCATTAAACATTTTCTTCAATAATATCTATATATTTTATTAAAAGAAAGATGACCAAACTAACCACTGCTTTCTCTTGCGGTTGCAAAAATGTTCCATTTCTTATCAAATTTAGATTTTCACATTTATAGAAAAAGGAAAGCCTGCACACGCCTTCTAATGAAAGCATAATGATTAATTCCCATATTTTCTTTTTTGTTTTATTTCCGGACCTGCCCATATTTTCGCCATTATTGCAAAAGCTTCCCTTTCTAATGGCTAGGAAATTAATTTATGCCCCTATTCTCTTTTTCTCTTCATCTTCATCTTTGTGTTTACTTTTATTATGATAGAGGTGTAAACGAGGCTCGCTCGTGTTCGGTTCGTTTATATTTCAAGCNGATCAATAATTGATAATACAACAATCTTACAATGATACCAAAGGTTCTCCTTGTTGGTAATAAGCTACCTATCGGGTGACACGGTGATTCACAATCTACCAGATAGTCTAATGTTGAGCTCCTCACAAGGGATCGTGAGTTGACAACCAAACTAAGTCAACTTATTGATAAAGTCTAGCCCGTCAAATCAATCTTGTCGACTCGAAGCTAATCAAGCTTAACAAAACGGCAATTCCGATATGAGTTATTTAGACTTAACATTCAAATTTAATCTGAGATAATAAATAAATAAAAAAACTTACCTTCCGGACAGAGGACGAGGTCTCCTTTCTTGAGCAAGCTATTAATGATGGCGGCATCCGTAATCCGGTGGCGGGTGAGCCGGACGGTTTTGATGGGCGACAGAAACTCAGAGAGCCGTGACAGTGAGTATGTGACGGCTGAG
>JXCR01135935.1:71389-85761 GCA_002079205.1 Phalaenopsis hybrid cultivar | reverse complement strand
AACTTGAGCTAGCTTTGGGCTAAGCTCAAATTGATTGTTGTGTTTGGTCAAAAATGACCTTATAAAGGATTTTCAACTTTGGGTATTTTGGCAAAATTTGGGAATTTTAGCCAAATTTGGGTCCCAAGGGTAGTTAGGTGTATTTTGGCAAAATTTGGGAATATTAGCCAAATTTGGGTTCCAAGGGCAGTTAGGTAATTTGATTTTGGCAAAATTTGGGAATATTAGCCAAATTTGGGTCCCAAGGGCAGTTAGGTAATTTGGAAGTGTGCCAAATTTGGATGTATCCAAGGTATTTGAAATGGGTTTTTGATTAATTTTGGGTATTTTGCAACATTTGGGAATTTTGGCCAAATTTGGGTCCCAAGGGCAGTTAGGTAATTTGGAGGTGCATTTTGGCCAAATTTGGGTTATGGGTTTTGATTAATTTTGGGTATTTTGGCAAAATTTGGGAATATTAGCCAAATTTCGGTCTTTTGATCAATTTTGGGTATTTTGGCATAATTTGGGAATATTAGCCAAATTTGGGTCCCAAGGGAAGGTAATTTGGAGGTGTATCGGGGCAAAAGCCAAGTTGGGCATTTCAAGTAGAATTGGATAGATATCCATTCGAAATGAACCATGGATCATTAAAATCCCCATTTTGGGTTCTTATGTATTGGTTGGCATTTCAAATAGAATTGGATAGATATCCATTCTAAATGAACCATGGATCAATGAAATTCCCATTTTAGGATCTCATGTATTGATCTTAATTAGTGTATTGTGAAGATATAGTAAGGGTATAATGTACCTTAGTTTTAAATCAACATCCAGGGTCAANTATTATTAAGCAAAACATATTAAGTTTAATAGATCCCTAAGATATTCACCAGTTTAAGAGTAGGGAGCAGGTACATGCAACCTTCTTAATGTCTGGTAAAATGTCTTGGGTTCATTTAAACTTTGNAAGTCCTATGGCTAGACCTAGGCTACTAAAGAAGTTTCTAGACCTCAACCAAAAGTGAGGTCAACACTCACCAGCATTTTTCAAATTGAAATTGAACTTCAATTCTACTGGTAAGTGACAAGTCTTCCCAAAAACTAATCTATATGGGGACATTCCTATAATGTCTTATAAACTGTCCTGTAAGCCCCTAATGCAATATCTAATCTAGCAAACCAATCCATTTTATTAGAATTCACACTTTTTTCCAAAATCCTTTTAATTTCACGATTAGATACTTCTGCTAAACCACTAGTCTGTGGATGACAAACAGTTGCAATTTTATGCATAATGTTATATTTTTCCACCAACCTTGCAATTGTTGCATTCCTGAAATGAGATCCTCCATCGGTAATGATTATTCTCAACATTCCATATCTTGTAAAGATATTTTTAATTAAAAATGTTGAAACACTTTGAGTATCACATCGAGGTAAAGCGATTGCTTCTATACCCTAAACCCTAAATATATACACATTTCCGAATAAGGTATAAATGGTCCCATAAAATTCAATCCCCATGCATAAAAAATTTCAATTTCCAATTTAAAATTTAGACGTATTTCATTTCTTTTTGAAATATTACCTACTCTCTGACACCGATCACATGTATATATATATATATATATNNNTATATATATATATATATATATATATATATATATATATATATATATATATATATATATATATATATATATATATATATATATATATATATATATATATATATATATATAATAATAATAATAATAATAATAATAATAACATCTTTAAATAGAGTAGGTGAATAAAATCCATATTGCAAAATTTTATAAACAATTCTATCATTCCTAAAATGATATCCAAATTTAGAATCATAACATTTTTGGATAATTTCCTAAATTTCTTTATAAGGCACACATCGTCTCATTACTAAATCTTTGCATTATTTATACAAATACGGGTCATCCCAAAAAATAAAATTTTGCGTTGTGAATGAATTTCTTTTCCTATTTTTTTGTCATTCCATATGGTAAAATACCACTAACTATATAATTCACAATATCAGCATACCACTGTATTTCTCATCCTTTTACATCCATTCTGAAGCATTCAATCTCTTGCTCTTTTGTAAGGTATCTCATTGATTTTTCAATATTAAATGTGACCTCTTGATCAATAACTCTCATAGTTAGTTCTCCTTTTTGCACATCTATCAAAGCTCTTTCAATGACAATGAATGGTCTTCCTAAAATGATAGGAATTTTTTTATCTTCCTCCATATCTAATAAAATAAAATCCATAGGAAAAATAAATTTATCAAATTTTACCAAAACATCTTCTATAACTCCTTTAGGATAGATAATCAAACGATCGGCTAACTAAAGAGTTATGGTTGTAGGTGAAATATCTCTTAAACCCAACCTTCTGAAAATTAATAAAGGTATAAGATTAATATGGGCCCCTAAATCACATAAAACTTTTCCAAAAAATATTTCGCCAATAACACAAGGAATAGTAAAACTACCAGGATCTTTAAGTTTTTTAGGAAGCTTCTTCTGAATTACAGCACTGCACTCCTCATTGAGTGCAACAGTCTCATTATCTACAAACTTCATTTTCTTATTAAGTATATCCTTCATGCCTCACATAGCTTGGCATTTGTTCCAAGGCTTTAACAAATGGAATGTTTATCGTTAATTTCCTCAATATTTCCAAAAATTTTGAAAATTGGTTATCTTTGTTTTTACTCTTCAATCTTTGAGAAAATGGAGGTGGTGGACTTTCTACAGTGATTTTCATTGGTTTAATAAGATATTCTGACTCAAAATAAAAATCTTCACCAGATTTTTCATTTTCCACTTCATCTTTTTCAACTTAAACTTCCACTTCTTTTTGAACTCTAGTTTCCAATTCTTTTCCACTTCTCAGTTGAATAGCCTTAATTTGTTCTTTATTCTGATCTTTAGGATTTACTTCAACATTACTAGGCAACGTTCCTGGAGGTCTATTGCTAAGTGCAGTAGCAAAACATCCAATTGATTTTCCATGTTTCTAATTGCAGCTCCTTGATATTGTAATTGACTTCCCATTTACAATATTAATTCTTCCATTAACAACTTCTTGTTATTCTGCAAATTATTAAAACCTTTTGTAGCGTTGTTTCCCCATTGTGGATTTGTAGCATTAGAGTTATTGTTACTCCAACTATAATTTGGATGACTCTTCCAACCAGGATTATAATAATTATTAGAATGATTATTTATTGCATTTAAGGTCTTATTAGAAGATTGAGATTCTATCATTTGTCCCAATGAGTTTTCCTCATGCACGGGTGGTGTCTGAGAACAATTCATTCCATATTGATCTATCTTCTTCATTATAGCAGCTATTTGGGTAGCCAACATAGATATCACATCAGAATAATGAATACAAGCTACTCCTTTTGGATTTACTCTTTTAGAGGGTCATTAAAAATAATTAGTAGTCATCTCTTTAATTAAAGAATATGCTTCATAAAATGATTTTGATATTAATAATCTACTAGCAGCAGCGTCAATTATTGATCTGAGAGATCTAACCAATCTATTATAAAAATTTTGAATTATTAGCCAATCTGACAACACATGGTGTGGACACTTCCTAAGGAGAACTTTAAATCTTTCTTAGGCTTCATAAATTGATTCCCCTTCAAACTTATGAAAAGATGTAATATCATTTCTAAGCTTAGCAATTTTTGAAGGAAGGAAATATTTTAAAAAACAATTTTATGATAAGTCTCCCCAAGTTCTGATAGATTCGAGTGCTAACGAGTTTAACCACATCTTAGCTTTATCTCTTAGTGAAAAAGGAAAAAGTTTAAGTCTGACGACATCATTCGACACTCCATCATATTTAAATGTAGCACACAATTTTAAAAAACTAGCAAGGTATAAGTTAGGATCTTCAGTTGGTGTTCCTGCAAACTGATTATTTTGAATCATTTGGATAATAACATGTTTAAGCTCAAATGAATTAACAGCTACAGTATGTTTTTGTATACTCAAAATGAATTTTATCTGCTGTAGGATTAGAATAATCTCTTAAAGGTCTCTGATGATGTTCATTTTCATTTCCAACATTACTTGAGTTGCAAGCTATTTTGCTAAAATGATCTATTTCCTTCTATTATTTTTGAATTTTTCTAATAGTTCTTTCTAACTCTGAATCGTAAGGTATTAAATCTTCAGATCATAAACCACGCATAAACAAACACAACAAGCAATTAAAATAAGCAAACACACTAAAATATGAAAATATTCAAATTAAACTACAAACATTTTTTTAATTAAAATAAAATGATTTAAATTATTAAATAATTTACTTACACTTTCCGTTACTTCCCCAGCAACAGTGCCAAAAACTTGATGCGGGTTAGATTTGTGTGTGTTATTTTTGTAAATATTTTTTAATATTACAAAATACACACTGCAGTAATAATAATAAATATGCAATGTAAACCTAACAAAATTAACTTTAGTGAAAATAATTTTATCTTTTAAAACTTTTAAAATACCAAATCCCATAATAATAACGCAATTATATGTATATATGTATCACTCAAATAATAAAGGGCTCTAATGGAGTCCTAGATATCGATTCCATAGGGAAGTTGGAAATGTTTATAGATAAATTCTTATAATTATAATGTAAATCACAATTTAAACTGCAAAATTGAAGTACTAAATTTGAATCTAAAGTATTAGAGTAAATGCAAAATAAAATGAAGTTAAGAAAACTAAGTTAACTAAACTAATTGCTAAACTTTCAAAAGTAAACTTACGAAAACTAAATAAAGTTTTTATGATGGAGAGTTCAAATTTTAGAAAGGATCATTCTCTTTTACAATGAGTATATGAATTGTGAAGAAATTAAAATCATTTGAAATTATATAAAATTGTTTTGTTCCAATAAGGAGCAATCATATTCTTTATCATCTTCCAAGTGCATAAAGAACATTGACTAATCCAGAGTTTGGTCTCTAATTCTGTGTTTAGGCTGGGAGAATACTGGCTGCTACTCTAGAGCTCCCACTACTCACCACCTGAGGGCTAACAATCTAGCATTAGTTTTCAATCCACTGAACCAAATTGAGGATTTTAATTTGTCACCTTAAAATCTCTAATTTTACATCCATCAAAGTATATTTACCTATTTATTTGCACTTAACTCCATGGATGACATCCTCTCCCATGAAATCAAATGTGATTCTCCCCATGTTGTAGAAATCATAGCCCTTTCAGAACATATGTTTCTCAACACATTTTAACATTTCAATTGGCCATATCAAAAAGTAAATGGAGATCAAAGTTCAAATCATCACAATTTTTTGACATTTAAAACTATATAAAATAAAATAAATTCTTCACAAAATCATATCTGAAAGTTGGGAGAAGGATAATAAATACTACTCAGAATTCATGAGAAGGAAATAACAAAACATGGATTTCAAATATTAAAACAAGTTTATAAAAACTAAGAAGTAAAAGACAACTTATCTCACAATCATTCCCAAGAAAATCCCTAGAAGTTCTCTTCAAGAACTTTCCCTCTTTACAAGCACTTTCAATTCTCTTTTAGAAGAGTAATGAAGAAGAAATCTCACCTTCCATCTCCTCTTATAATCCTTGAAGAAAATCCCCAAGCCATTGACTTTCTCTCTCTCTCTCTCTCTCTCACAAGACTCTCTTCAGCCCCCCTTTTCATGCCTTAACTTCGCTCTCTTTTATTAGAGGTTGCCTTCCTCCAAAAAGAATTCAAAATTCCCTTCAAAATTCTATCCAAAAGTTAACTTTTTTGAATTCTAAAAGACATGTCTATTGATCCATGAGACATCCCTTCATGAAAGAACCTTTCACAGTGTCTAGATGCATTTAATCACTCCATGGGGTGTTTAGAACAAGTGACCCCTTTGAAATTTGCACAAAATTTGTCCTAAACTGCCTTAATTTGTAAAAAGTGGTCTCTAGCGCTTCATGCGCCAACTTGCTTAAGATTGCATTGTTCTAGGTTTTGGCACTTCAGACACCAATTCTGGCACTTCAGGCGCTTCAGCCACCAGTTCTAGCACTTCAGGCGCCAGCTCTCTGTAAAATGACTCTTCATAAGCCAATTCTGTCACTTCAGGTGCTAGAATAAAAAATTCATTATTTTGGCTCCATATTTCATCCTTTTTGCTACTTTTGCTCCAAATATCTAAAATTGATATACCTGCAACAAAAATATGAAAATACCCTTCTTTAAAGTGCAATATCACCAAAAATAAGTATAAAATGTATACTTAAAATAACACATTATTTTGGTGTATCAGTTTGCACACAAGTGTTATTATTTTCATTTTTAGAGAAATGACATTTACAACACACTTTGTTGATTTTATAGAAGATATTTTTACTTTTAGGAATATTTGCACTTAAGCTAGACTCTTTGTCTTTATTAACCTAAGGAATTAAATACTTTCTCTTGTAAGCAACATCAACCACATATTTTAAGTCTCCCAACTTGCATGAAAATAAGACTAGCCCAATTTGCATTTTTGAAATTAAAGCTCATCCAACTTGTATATTTTAAATTAAATCATTCAACTTGCATTTTTGAAATTAAAGAGCTCATCCAAGGAGCATATTTGTGTAACATATAACACTACCTAAATGTTTTTGTATGGATTTATTTTTTTAACATGAAATGTGAACCAACATATAAGTGATTGTGTGTGTGTGTGTGTGTGTGTGTGTGTNGTGTGTGTGTGTGTGTGTGTGTGTGTGTGTGTGTGTGTGTGTGTGTGTGTGTGTGTGTGTGTGTGTGTGTATCATGATACATAGAGTTTAGCACATGGATCAACCACAAGCTCACATGGAACATAGATTAGCATGANGTGTGTGTATCATGATACATAGAGTTTAGCACATGGATCAACCACAAGCTCACATGGAACATAGATTAGCATAGATTAGCATGGATTAGCAAAAACATAAGCAAAACTAGCATAAATGTTTGTGTAAAGTAAACCATGGACTTGCATGATACCAAAACATAGAGTTATTTACTTTAAGATATACATATGAACACACATACATTTACATGCACATTTATTAACACATACACATTTATTAACACATACACATTTATTAATATACACACACACACTTAAAACACAAACAGACTTACGTATTCACTTATATATAAATATGTACACATATTATTTTGCACTAAACATAACATACTTACATATGAAAATGCACACACATTTATTTGCACATAAACACACAATTATATAAAAATACACACATTTAACTCTTGCACACATGCACACATGCACACATACATTTTCTCCCTCAATCTCTTTGTTATTTATTTAGATTTTTTTAGGTTTTGGGTAAGGTGTTTTTGGTTAGATTTTTTTGTGTTTGGGCTAGTGGGGTTTGGGTAGGATAAATTTAGATTGGTTTGGGTGAGTTTAGGTCATGTAGTGTTCACGTTTAGCTAAGTCTAGGGCTAGGTTAGGTTGAGAGGAACTGGTGAGAAAATTGAAAAAATTGGAAATAATAACTCAACCATTGTAAAAACGAGGGTAAAAGATAGACAACACATAAAACAAAAAAAAAGAAACAAAAGCCCCATCTTGTAAAATAAAATTGAAAAATAAAGTGCAAATAAAAATAATTTACATCATGCACAACAGAGTTGAAAAGAGAAGAACAAAGAAAACATGGTCTACATCATACACTAAGCAAAATGGATGGGCAAGAATAAAGAAAACATGGTTCAAATTATGCAAAAATAAAAATTGGAAAAGAAAGAGATAAATCTCTCGCTTCACATTTTGTACTAATTGAATTTGAAGGGAAATATCAAGTGTGTGAAATTACCTTCCTTTTTGTTGGTATTCTTCTTACTTTTCTCACTTGACATTCTTCCCTTGATCCCCTTGATGATGTTCTCGATTTATAGAGTGGAGAGAAGGAGATGTGTGGAGGAGGACTTTGGGTTCTCCGTTTGGAGGAGAAGAGAGAGTAGGGAAAGTTAGAGGGAGGGTTAAAGGAGAAAATTGAAGGAATGAGAGAGGGGAAGAGGAGTTTAGCTCGTTTTTGGAGAGGAGTGGGGTAGTTTTAGGCTGATGTGGAGGATTGAAAGTAGGATTTGAGGAAATGGGAGAGGGGAAGAGGAGTTTGCTTCAGTTTTGGAGGGAGTGGGGCTATTTTTGGGCTAATGTGAAGGAATGAAAGTTGGATGGGGGGTTTAGATAAGTAAAGAATGGTTGGATTGAAGAGGACATGGAGGGGATTTAGAAAAAGGAAAGGGCATGTTGATAATTTGTAAGGCTGTTAGAATTGTTAGGAAAAATACAAGTGGACCTCATTTTGAAGAGAAGACACAAGAAGTCAAATGGTCTAAACCATTTTGAAGAAGGAGGCGTCTAGCTAAATTTATTACCAATTGAAGTGCAAGAGTGGTTACAAAATGGTTATGGCCAAAATTTTGACTTAAGCTCATTGGATAATGAAAAATACAAGAACTTTGGTGGTGCATGTGGTTTTTATCAAATAAACTCTGTGTCAAGATATTTCATGTCAAGGTACGCACAAACCTTAGAAGAGAAAAAAATGGTGGATTTTGAGTTAAAAATTTTTTATGATTTATTTGGATCAAATGGTGTAATTTTTAGTTTATATCAATTTTGATTGAAGTATGATTTCATTTTGAGCTCATTTTAGGCCACTTATGAGCAAATTATCTTGTTATTATTGAAATTATCATTTTTCTTTCCCCTGATGATCGTCGGCTCAACAGGTATCCAATTGGAGTGAAATTTTGGCTCAAAAGGGGTTCATTTGAAAGCTTTCGATAATATAGATACTATGACAAAGTCCATTTTAGTAAATAATGACTTGTTAAAAAAAATTGTGAGACCATTTTTGTATGCATGAAAACACTAAGTACACAAATTTATGTAAAAATAATGTCCAATGACCACAAAATTTGTTTGCATGCTCCCCATATGTGATTATAAATATTATGCAATTTAAGAAGTATAATTTGGATAACTGAATTGACCTATGGAGGAAACAATAATTTTAGGTTTAGTTACGTAAAAATTATTTCAAGTGATTTTCAAACTTATTTACAAGGTCCTCATATATAATAATAAGTACCATGCAACTTCTAAAATAAATTTGTTTGTTTTACAATGATCTCAGGAGAGAAAATTATAATCTCGGGTGGTATTGTTGATTTTAGGTGAAGTTTAGGATTTGATTAAAATAGTTGTATTTGGAGTTTATTCTTTTATTTTTGTTAAGTAAATTTCAATTTTATTAAATTAGGGTTTACTCAAGATTCAGCTCAAGTAAAATTCAATTAAAACACTAGTTAGAAAAAATTATTGACAAAAAAATGAGATCAATATGGGGCCTCAACTATTGAATGTTATAAAGCTCTCATATTAGTTGAGATATCTAAAGATTCAAACATATATCTAAGAACTCTAAGAATAGTATCAAACAATAAAGCTAATTCTTCCTTTGATGTTTCTGGACTATTCTCAATTAAACTTTGCTCTATTTGGTCAATCTTTAAAATCTAATTCAATTGGATTCTCACATACTCATTCACCAAATCTAATCTATAACACTTAGCATCACCAGGTTCTTGGGAAATATTTATTAATTTAAACCCATAATTGTCACCTCTTGATTATTTACTATCATTGCAAGTTTCCCTCTAAGCACACTAATCACTACCCTTCATTTTGCTAGAAAAACCTAACCTAAAATAATAGTGATCTCTTTATCTTCCTCCATATCTATAATAATGAAATCAACATGAAAGATAATCTTTTTTAATTCACTAAGACATTCTCTAGAATATGTCAAAGAATAGTTACTTAGTTGAAAGGCCATAGAAACTGATAATTGCTCCAAGGTCACAGATTACTTTAAAAAAGAACTTGTCCCCTATAGTTCAATGGATAGTAAAACTACTTAGATCATTAAAGTCTTTTAAGAATATTTTTCTATAAGATAGCACTATATTCTTCAATTAAGGTCACGGTTTCAAATTCACTTAATTTATATTTTCTATTAAGATTTTCCTTCATAAATTTAAAATAATTAGGCTAATTTGGCATCTGTTATAGTGCTTCAGTAAACGGTACATTAGTTTTGAGCTTATTTAACACTTCTAGAATTTAAAGAGCTGCTTATCAAATTTATATGTATAAAATCCTTGAAGAAATAGTGGTGGTTTTCTATCTAGTTTTTTTTTCTAATAGGAAGCTCTTTTTTTATCTAAGTTTTAAGTAGATTGCTTACTTAGTATCTCACACTCGAGCTCCTCTAATTTAGCTTCCTATCTAATACCTCTTCTAACTCCTTCCTGCTCCTAGTTTTAATAGCTTTACACTGCTTCTTCCTTTTTTTTAGGATCCGCTTTAGTTTTACTTGGTAATATGCCTTAGTGTCTAGAACTTGAATATTTTGCTTATTGTCTTAATTGTTTTTTTATGTTTCTAATTATTTTAGCCAAGCTTTGTATAATTTTTAATTTATTATACTAATTCTTTTAAAGATGGTTTATTTTCTTTAAATTTAGTATTTGTGAATCAACGTGAATAAGTGATCTAAAGTTCAAAAAATTATTACTCTGATAACTCAAATTGCCTAAAGAGTATTGTTGCTTACTACCCAACTAAGCGTTTCTTACAATATATGTATTATTCTAATTAAAGTTCATGTAATTTTTTTAGCCAGGATTATAAGTGTTGAATAAGGGCTGTTAGGTCAATTATTAATTGTATTTTCTTACTCCACACTTGAAACACTCTTATAAATGTCTATAAGAACCATCATCATGTAATAGGAATCCTTGTATTGAATTTATCGCTATGTTAGTTAAAATCTTACATACTACCACTACTTGTGAACTAATAATGGCTAACACATTATTATCATTTCATTGGCCACCTTCATAGGGTTAACTCTCTCAGTTGACCTTTAAAAATTATTAATAGTCATTTCCTCAATAAATGCATAAGCCTTGTCAAACAATTTAGACATCAAAAACCCTCTGCCTATATTTGACCTCAGTGATCTAATTAGTATATTATAAAGAGTTTGTAGAATCACCCAATCTAATGGTGCATGGTACTGGAATTTTTTTAAGTAAGTCATTAAAACTCTCTCTCAAGCTTCATAAATTAACTCACTATCCATCTAGGTAAAAGAAGTTATATTATTCCTAAAATTAATAGTTTTGGATAGTGGAAAGTATTTTATTAGAAAATTTTGTACATTATCTTTCCATGTAGTGATTGACCAATGAGGCAAAGAGTTCAACCAAATGTTGACCTTCTCTAAAAAAAAGATAATAATCGAAGCCTAATAACATCATCAAAGAAAAGATCATACTTAAAAAATGCATAAATTTCTAAGAAACTAGCAATATCAAATTTAGGATTTTCTACATGTGATTTCCTAAATTGAGAATTTTAAACAATCTGAATAATTACTTTAGTGCACTCCATACTTTAGTTCAAATGAGCACTAATGGTAAGTTATCAATACTTTAGTGCACTCCATCTACCAAAGCATTCGCGAAGAAAAACCGCAATTGATCTTGATTTATCATTTTCTCCTTGAGGGTTTGTCATTTATCATATGCTATTATTTTATTTTCTTTTTCTATTCAATATTTTTTTAAATGTTTTTTTTTTTTATTTCAGGATCAAAAGGTAAGATCTCACAAAGCTCAATCCTATGCATGAAACACTTAGCATTAACCAGTGACTCGACATTAATTTTATCAATACAAGCTTATGATAACTTACATCTTATATTAATACAAGATTAGATCTTGTATTAATTTTATCAATACAAGATTAATTTACAATTAAAGATAGTAATCATATGATAACTTAAATAAAAAGCATGATAACAAAAAATTGAACTTAAGCATTTTAGTCAGAGATTATAAAATTGTGGCGCTATTGTAATGACAATGTGGTATTGCAGTGCTTGCTACATAATATAAATTTTAGATAAATAAAAATTGTAGATTTACATTACTACTTTCAAGTTTCGCAATGTATAATAAAATATCATAGCAATCAATTATAACTGATTATAAAACACTATAAAATTTGGATTACAACTTTTAAAACCTTTAATTAATAATAATCTATTTTAAGAAATTAATGTTGCTCCAAACAATGGTGTCAAAAATTTAATGTGATGTGAACATACGCACATTTACACAATTATACATGTCGATCAAGAAGTTTAAGAATTAGAGTTTGAGTTATCAATTCGACAAGGAAATATTTTTAACTCTGAAATTAAGTCGAATAATAAAAAAAATTTATCATTTTATCTGACACTTATGATTAGTTTTAGAAATTAAAGTAATGTAGTAAAAACTTTTTTATTATTAGGTTTTCAAATTTTGAACTCGGGATTTTTTTGAATTAGTATTTCTCCTTAGGCCTGAAATTATCTAAAAGTTCAAAAATATTATTGGAAATTAAGGGTATCACTCCATATATAGTATCTTTCGAGTTATTAAGAAGTATGGGAGTTTCTAATTACAATTAGTGGAATAAACCATGTAAAAACTCCAAAGAATCCACATCCCTAAAAAATTTCACTTCTTATGTAGCAATATTTCTATTCTACTATAAGAATGTGAGGTAACCTGATCATTCTTCTAGTTTTATTTCAAATTATGTAGCTCATGATAAATATTAATAGCAAATAACCAATTCAACTATAAAAGAAGTAAAAAAGGTAACTTATCAATTTATCTAATGTCAATTAAAAACACCATATAACATAACTTAAAAACTTAGTTAATCCAAATGAATAAAAATTTAGTTGCAAACCATTTATACAAGAACCATACTTTTTATTGCAACTTTAAAATAAAGTATAGGAGACAAGAAAGGGGATAAAAGAACACTTAGACTATGGCTCACAAAAATTTTTACTCTCCTGAAATTCACCTTCGAATGTCATCCTTGGTCCTCTTCCTCGCACTCTAACACTCAACAGATGCACTCTGCTTGCTCTACTGACTCCAACGTGCCTTTACACTCACTATGACAACTTACATGTCCACATAAGTCCACCGCCCTTCCCCCAAGAAATTCAAATTTGCACTTCAATAAATATCCTTGGTGTGGATGTCGTGTTACGACTCTATGTTTATGGAGTTACAGTGCTAAGCCTAGCACTGTGATGCTCAAGATCATGTGTTAAGCCTCCAAGATCTCTCTCTCTCTCTCTCTCTCTCTCTCTCTCTCTCTCTCTCTCTCTCTCCTGATCATTTACTATGGATCAATAGCACTGTGAACTTGGAAGATAGAGTTCAGGTATTGGATGAAGGCACTGAAGTTCTAAAAATTCAGTGTTAAAAACCTACACTCTCTATCTTTTGCGCCTTTTTATGTGTGCAATGGCACTAGGTCATATTTTATTGAAGCATTGTGTTCATATGCATAGGAGTTGGATGGATGGTGTTATAACTTTGAGCTCTCAAGAATGAATTCTCTATGGGATACTCAACACAACACCAAAGTCATATGCTGGGAATAATAGCACCCTAATGAAATTTACCAGCTCCTATTTTCATCTTTAGGGGCTTTCATGAACAAAAACATATAACTTACGCAATTTACAAAGTCAAATATGAAAGAATGATCGGTATTCATACAAGTTTTTTATGTGTTTTTCTTGCTCAACTCTAATTCAGCTTTTTCAACCCTATGTACTGCTTCCACTTTTAGAGCAATTACTAATCAATTTATTTTACGAGTTTAATCATCTCTCTTATTATATCATGTTGTCTTTACTTCTAGATTTTATGCAACTTTTTTAATTAGTTTTGCCAAAGTTTTAAATTTATGTGCCTACTCTCAAATGAAAAATATTCATTAAGTATTTTTAACTCTTTTTGTCATCTTATCAATTTGCTGATGATTTAATATCATTCTTTTTGAAAGATTATTATACATATAAAGTCAAATATGAAAGAATGATAGGTATTCATACAAGTTTTCTATGTGTTTTTCTTGCTCAACACTAATTCAACTTTTTCTACCCTATGTAGTGCTTCCACTTTTAGATCAATTACTAATACGAGTTCAATCATTTCTCTTATTATATCGTGTTGTCTTTATTTTTAAATTTTATGTAACTTTTTTAATTAGTTTTCCCAAAGTTTTAGATTTATGTGCCTAGTCTCAAATGAAAAATATTCATCAAGTATTTTTAACTCTCTACGTCATCTTATCAATTTGTTGATGATTTCATATCATTCTTTTTGAAAGATTATTATACATAATTTGTATTTATTTTCTTAAAATCCAATATATA
>JXCR01135935.1:51502-70202 GCA_002079205.1 Phalaenopsis hybrid cultivar | reverse complement strand
TATCTTATTATTTACTCCTTGACACCATTATGAGCTCTATTAAGCCTGAAACTAATCACATCACTTCTTATTGGTGGAACCATCAAAGCTAAATGAGGACGGTTAAGCTTGAGCAATATTTACAAAGGTTACAGAAGCATGGTGCTCTCTCCAAAATCAAGCAGAACAGACTCATCACATATGGCATATAAATATCAAACAAATTCACTAAAAAAAAACTAATTTCTGTAACTTATTTAGATGAAGATCATAGNTCACATCACTTCTTATTGGTGGAACCATCAAAGCTAAATGAGGACGGTTAAGCTTGAGCAATATTTACAAAGTTTACGGAAACATGTTGCTCTCTCCAAAATCAAGCAGAACAGACTCAGCACATATGGCATATAAATATCAAACAAATTCCCTAAAAAAACTAATTTCTGTAACGTATTTAGATGAAGATCATAACCCGAAGGAAATACTCCACACGCGACATTTACTGAACATGACCTCTATGATTCTGCCACATCCAAGTTGACTTCAGCTTCAGCTTGGGCGACATCTTTCNTGATGCCATTTTATTCCTTGTTTTGTATTTAAAAATCCAAGCTTGTGAATGATGATTGGTGGTGTTCTTACAGCTAGCAAAGTTTATTATTTAATAAGGAATGATAATTTTGCTCTCTCTTCCATAATCAATTTGGTGATCTTCCTCCTAACAAACATGAAGTCTATGTCTTACCTATTAGTTGGGTTAACACTATCATGTAATTTTTTCGTTTTTAATAAATATTATTTGATATTTTTATTTTTTGCTAATCCAATTAGACACTTAGTACCTTAGCCCTATTTATACTAATGCTTTATATGTATATATATATATTTCATTTTTATTGATGATTACTTTAGGATTAGTTAGGTATTCTTTCTTAAATGTCAATCAAAGGTCCTCAATAAAATTTAGAATTTCATTATAAAAGGTATAAGTTTAAATTTTTTGCTTCCATTAAAAACCTCATTATTAATGCTTTAGAATTTTTACAATTTTGGTTTTACTTTTTGTATTTTGGCAATAGTTATGTTCATTTAACTTTTTCTCTAAGGAATCTCAACAAAATATTGCTGCTAAAGTAAAAAATTTGTTCATGTTTGTAGTTGCTTAACTTAACATGTATAAAAATGTTATCAATGCAGTGCATCATTTTGATGAAGACAAAATAAAGTCTAATTACAACAGGTAAAGCTAAAGATAAAAAAAAAATCAAAAGAGTGGCTCTATTAAACTAGTAAAATAAATAGCACATAATTTAGAATATTTTAAAATATTCATGTTTTACTATGTTAATATCATTTTGTTTACTTGGGTACTTTTATGCATAGCCATAATATGAACAAATTTTTAGACATTAATGGTTGGAACTCCTCCTTAATTAATGATCATCTTCTCTTATCTTTCTTTTTTTTTTCTCTATAATAGCCATGGCCCAAGTGTTTTGTAATGCTTATAAAAATGGGTTGAAATTTTTGTAACTTAAACTTTTGGAATAATATATTTTTGATGGAAATGTATTCTTCATTATTTTGGTTTTCTAAGAATTGGCTTTTTTTTTCTTTCAAATCTTTCAAGTAATCCACTACTCTCTAATATCTGCTATGAACTCCTCTCATTTTCCCCAACTTCATAAGAAGCAAATAAAACTTCAAATCATTCTAGACACCTTCATATAACTAGTCAAACTATGGAATAATATGACATTATCTTATTATTTACTCCTTGACACCATTATGAGCTCTATTAAGCCTGAAACTAATCACATCACTTCTTATTGGTGGAACCATCAAAGCTAAATGAGGACGGTTAAGCTTGAGCAATATTTACAAAGTTTACGGAAACATGTTGCTCTCTCCAAAATCAAGCAGAACAGACTCAGCACATATGGCATATAAATATCAAACAAATTCCCTAAAAAAACTAATTTCTGTAACGTATTTAGATGAAGATCATAACCCGAAGGAAATACTCCACACGCGACATTTACTGAACATGACCTCTATGATTCTGCCACATCCAAGTTGACTTCAGCTTCAGCTTGGGCGACATCTTTCAACTTCTTATGCCTAGTCCTGGCTGTTGTCTGTTGAGAAACAAGGTTGGCTGCAGCAGCATCATATAATGAGCTTGGCTCCACATCTGCAGTGGTTTCATCAACTGTAGTAGGCATCTCCCTCACATGAGTCAGAAGCTTACTCATGTGCCACTGCGCATAATCGAACCGATCCTTTGTTAATGATGATTCCTGAATCACGATCGAAGCAAGCGAGCGCAATGCTTGTGAGCGGAACTTGTAGCCTGAGCTTTTCGGAAACAATGAGCTTTCTCGGCGCCATCGAATTAAAAGGTATCTATCAGGAAGCATGAAATAATTCTTCAATGAGAGCACACGAAGGATGTGCCTGCAAAGAATTCCGGATGACTCGAACTCTTGGCAGCTGCATTGAATCTCATCATCTGGTTGGATACACCTTACAAAGTGTCCTCCTTCGATCATCAACCGATGGCGAACAAGATAACTTTCTCTTTCCGTTTCATACACCGCAAATTGCATCGATTCCACAATTTCTCTCTGAAACATGTCGAAGGCATAAGGTGTGAGGATGTGCAATGCTTGTTCCTCGAGGGGCATGCACGTTCTGGTCTTAATATTTTGGTAGTTTTGTCGCAGTGTGGCTTCTTCTCCAGCTTGGTTTAGGAAATCAATGGCAGTCCCAACCTACACAATTAGTTGATGTGCAATTTTACTTATTTTGCAGTGCAGCTTCTTCTCCATATTTGTTTTAAGTATAATATTTCATATGATACTACAAAACAAGTGCAAAAAATTAGGAGTTAATCTACTAATTCAACTTCATCGATTAATGCAGAGCGGTATTGACACGCGTGATGCAACCACTCTAATGATAGCATGTAGCAATATAGAGAGCCTTTAAGCATAAAACTGATATGGTATGCTATGATATGAGTGAGTTACCCGCTCAAAAAAATCCCTGAGACGTGTCTGAGAATTCAAGGGCCCTTTGAAGAATGATTTGACTGAAGTAGGACGACCACTTCTCATTAATCCACCTAAGAAACAGCCTCGCAAATATGGCAGAGCCCAATACTCTCTATGAAATGAGAGTATAGCTATATGTCTATCAGAGTCGAGTCCAAAATCTAAAACCATCTGATTCCACTGATGATCAAATTCTACCATACTATCCAAATTGCACACTCTCAGCATGTCCGATACAAAATTCTCAAACTGTGAACCAAGTAAAGTTGAAAACCAACTCGATAACTTCGACGTAAGATGCCATATGGCAAAAACATGCTTTGTACTTGGTAGCTCACTCATCATAGCATCTTTAAGCCCCATGTCCAGATCTGTCAGCACCGTTCGTGGGAATTTCCCTTCCATCAATCTAACAAATGACTAAAGAGAAGAAAGATTAACACCTCTCACCCCTCAATAGAAACCAAAGGAAAAAAGGGAGAAATTTTCCAAAGTGCAAACAAACCTGCAAGGCCCATCTATGTGAATGGGGTTTAGCATCTTGCAGCAGAACACACCCAAAAAATATGACATTACCATAGTTGTCCAATCCAAACCAAACTCCAAACAGCCGATCATATTCATACAAATTATAACTTGTGTCAAAAATCACAATATCCCCAAACAATCTGTAAGCTTGAAATGATTCTGGATATGACCAAGCAATGTGCTCTACACAGTCACTGTCATCCAATGTGAACTCAAAACGAAAATCTGGACGCTTGTCCTTCATAGCCTTGCAAGCCTTGAGAAGCTCAGTTCCCTCATTTTCTTTATTGATGTTCTTAGAAGCCTGAAGGAAATTGCGAAGATCCCTCTCTGTGAAAGTTAAGTGACCAGCTTTTACTCCTTTCTCTGTCTCAAGTGCCTTCATTATATGATTCACAGTAAAACCACGCTTTGCAAGGGATAATATATTTTCACGATCAACTGAAGATATGTTCCGATACGCAGGAAGATGGCGTACTTCCTCGCTATCCAGCAGTTCATGATTATGCACATTACTGAATTGTATAACCACCCATCGAGAAACACCTCTAGAGACATTCTTCTTTATAATCATTTGAGCCTCACACTTACAACGTGATGATTTCTTATTACGTTGGCGTTTGAGCTCAGCTGTCTTCCTTGGGAGTGATTGGCCAGCACGATGGCAGACAAGCTCACGCTTGTAAACTCCTAAAGGATGAGTAGGGTTGCCTTTCGACCGCTCTCTACGAATGGCAAAACCATTCTTTCTAGCAAAATTGGTGTAGTAATTCTGAGCCTCATCATCAGTTCGGAAGGACTGGCCTACATAAGGTGAGCTATCAACTGAGCTTCTTTCCAAAGAGATTTTGAATGGTCCATGTGGAATTCTAGCTTCTATTAAAGACTCGGGTGACAAATCTTCTTCGTCCCCTTCAATCCTAACAAAACATGTCTCAATCCCACATGGGCATTGTCTTCTTTGAGTAAGACAACCATTTCTTGATGAAAATTTTGTCATGCTTGTTTGAGCACCAACTAGCACGTCCTAAATAAAACGAGAAGCAACAGAAAAACATAAATGCTAGCAGAAATAAGGCTTAAAGCATGAAATAGTTATTAAAGTTTTTGAAACAAATCGAAGCTCCAAACAATAAAACATCACTGTGCACAAACATCATATGACATCACTTGTGTTGTATTTACTAGTGATTATTGAAATTTATGAGAATGCCCAAAGAGAACTACTTTAAAAGAGATAATTAGCCCAAATGAGAACTTGACAAATATACACAAAAGAAACTTAGTAAATGAAAGCAAATGTCTGTTAAAAAAAATTAAAGAAGGTCGAGTAAATTCGCCATGCTTCATTAATTCACAATACACAACTATCCAAAATCAAACTACCACAAAAATAAAGTAAACAATTGAAGTACTTCTATACAAAAGAAATTGAAGAATTGGTAGAAAAGAGCACATTTAAAATGAAGAATCCAAAGAAAACTAGGATGAGAGGTTATGAATTTAAATCTTAAAAACATAAGTATAACAATCTTAGCGTTAGAGCAAAATGGTAAGTATAACAATCTTAGTGTTAGAATAAAAAGGTGTAACTTATAGGGTAAAAAAGTTATTAATCTTTCAAAATAGCTTGCTAAGATTGAAAAAATATAATTTTTAGTAGAGCAATATTGAATGCGAGATAAATTGGCTAATTTCGTATAACAGAAACCCCGCAAAGGTTGAAATATACTGCTTTATTATATTAAGAGTGACTCCAAGAGAAAACTCCCATTTTGCAAAGGTTAGAATAGATCTATATCTCCATCCCTTTTTAGTAGCTTCCCTCTCTTGTTGCATCTGTTCATTTTTTTCTTCAGTGCTTCTTTAATATTAGGAGTGATATTTGTGTTGAAAGCTCTTTCTACCTTTAAAACTTTCAATTTAATAGTAGATATGGAAGCTTGACCCCTTTGTTGCCTTAACCATCAAGATATCATCATTATTCTTATCTAACTAATCATAATCATATCAAAAATCATCAGAAACTAATATGATTGATTATTTAGTTTGCTCTATTAGTTAATTTTTCTACATATACTCTTTGGTGTGGATAAGAATTTATTGTCATACATATGACCTAAAAAGAAGATGCATATGTTTCATTTAATTATCTTCTCGCCAAAATGATAACTGTTGATAGAATTCTTCTTCTCGTCAAGAAGAAAACCATACTTCCATGCTTGGTTTTACTAATTGAAAACTAAGGACTGCCTTCATAAATTTTTTATCTATCGCACAAATTAATAATAAAGCATAAATTAGTTACCAAACTACCGATAAATCATTACTTAATTCAAAAGCAAATTAAAAACATTATAAAAAAAAATGCATACTTCAAAATGAGGGTTGAAGAATACACTCACGCACAAGATCTGTCTCCAATGGGACAACGCTAATACAAGGGCAGAGGCGATTCCATACATATAAAATAATTGGGCTTGTTGATGGTCACAAAAAGATGTTTAGGCCGACAAACCACAAAGGTATGAGAAAATGGGGCCAATAGTGGATCAAGAAAATCATACGGGATTGAGAGCAAGAGATTGGTGGGGTGCACATCACAATTGACAAATTTTCAAGTGATTGGATGAGTTGGGGCTCGAGTGCATATGAAGCATAATGTTTTGTGATGCGTGTCGGAAGATCCGCAACAGTAGAGTAATGAATTATTATCTTAACATTGCAAAAAAACTAAGCACACACTCAGATAATTAAAAAAAAGTAGGAGACTGCTCAATTTTTACGTGGAAAACCCTGAAAATGGGGAAAGTCATGGGGCCTAGCCTAACTGAATTAATTCACTATGAATGGTGAGTAAATAAGTTCACTCTCCTCCTAAATTTGAGAAAATAAAGTTACAAAATTGATCATTGTAAATATACAGCATTAGTTCATCAATTATAGACATAGCTGACTGTAATGAATGTAATTCCCAGTGATTGCAAGCTGTAAGAGTCGAAACCGACTGCTATAAAGGTAGTAGTCCATCATGAATATTGTAGATGGATGTAATTATAGTTTGTCGTATAGGTCGTAGTTAAAAGTCATGGTAGTAGTTGGTTGTGTGGGTCGTAGATGGTTGCTTCAAGAGTAACAGTTGGTCACAGAGATCGCAGTAGGAAGCTGCAAGAGTCATGAGCAACATAGGATGTAATTGGTCAAATAGGTCGTAATTGTAAGCTATGATGACATCTGTAAGCCATAGCGGTAAGAGTCAGGAGCTAGACGAGTTGTGAACCACGTAGGCTGTCGTGGTGAGCTGCAATGACGTCCATAGGTCGCAGAGGTCGGAGTCGGCAGCTACACAAGCTATGAGCCACATAAGTTTTAGTTGGTCACATAGACAATAGTGGTGAGCTGCAATGACGTTCGTAGATTGTAGAGGCTGAAATCGAGAGCTGCGCGGAATTTGAGTCAAGTAGACCACAATTGGCAGTTGGTCACATAGATCGTAGTGAACTAGTGGTGGCCTGCAAGAAAAGAGTTTTAGGAGCCTAGAGAAAGTCACAGTCTTTGAGGTGAATTATTACACTGCATTCGAGAGGCATCGTTGCAACATACGTAGGTGCATTGTTACACCGTCATCGAGGTGTGTTGTTGCAACGTATTTGAGGCGCATTGTTACAGCCTTCGGGAGACATCTTTGCACCGTATGTGGGATGCGTTGTTCTACAAGATGTCTCATTACTTTGCGATGTACGTCGTGATTCCATAGCGCACGTAGTGATTTCACAATAGTTTTCATTGCAACGAGTCAAGGGTTTCCTATAGTGGTCGACGATGGTCGGCGAGTAGTGTTTAACAATGATCGACGGCTAAAGAAGTTGAAGGTATTGATCGAATCTGCTATGCAAAAGCAATAATGGACTTCAGCTCCTCCAAAATTTAGTCTTCCTCTGGCTCAAGCTCTCCCCCATGTCAAGAGGGGATAGAGCTTTATTTATAGTCTAGGAGAAGCCCTTCTGCAAAAGAAAAGGAATTCATACTTACTCCATTAGACGGCTTGGAGAGATTCCCTCAATTGGGTNACAAGGGCAGAGGCGATTCCATACATATAAAATAATTGGGCTTGTTGATGGTCACAAAAAGATGTTTGGGCCGACAAAATCACAAAGGTATGAGAAAATGGGGCCAATAGTGGATCAAGAAAATCATACGGGATTGAGAGCAAGAGATTGGTGGGGTGCACATCACAATTGACAAATTTTCAAGTGATTGGATGAGTTGGGGCTCGAGTGCATATGAAGCATAATGTTTTGTGATGCGTGTTGGAAGGTCCACAACAGTAGAATAATGAATTATCATCTTAACATTGCAAAAAAACTAAGCACACAATTAAGTAATTAAAAAAAAGTAGGAGACGGCTCAATTTTTACGTGAAAACCACTGAAAATGGGAAAAGCCATGGGGCCTAGCCTAACTAAATTAATCCACTATGAATGGTGAGTAAATAGGTTCACTCTCCTCCTAAATTTGAGAAAATAAAGTTACAAAATTGATCATTGTAAATATACAGCATTAGTTCATCAATTATAGACATAGCTGACTGTAATGAATGCGATTCCCAGTGATTGCAAGCTGTAAGAGTCGAAGCCGACTGCTATAAAAGCAGTAGTCCATCGTGAATATTGTAAAAGGATGTAACTATAATTTGTCGTATAGGTCGTAGTTAGAAGTCATGGTAGTAGTTGGTTGTGTGGGTCGTAGATGGTTGCTTCAAAAGCAACTGTTGGCCACAGAGATCGTAGTAGGAAGCTGCAAGAGTCATGAGCAACATAAAATGTAGTTGGTCAAATAGGTCGTAGTTGTAAGCTATGATGACATCTGTAGGCCATAGTGGTAAGAGTGAGGAGCTAGACGAGTTGTGAGCCACGTAGGCTCGGTGACCTGCGATGACGTCCGTAGGTCGCAGAGGCCGGAGTCAGCAGCTACACAAGCTATGAGTCACATAGGTTTTAGTTGGTCACATAGACAGTAGTTGTGAGTTGCAATGACATTCGTAGATTGTAGAGGCTGAAATCGAGAGCTGCGCGGACTTTGAGTCAAGTTGACCACAATTGGTTGTTGATCACATAGATCGTAGTGGACTAGTGGTGGGCTGCAAGAAAAGAGTTTTAGGAGCCTGGAGAAAGTCACTGTCTTTGAGGTACATTATTACACTGCATTCGATAGGCATCGTTGCAACTTACGTAGGTTCATTGTTACACCGTCATCGAGGTGTGTTGTTGCAACGTATTTGAGGCGCATTATTACAGCCTTCGAGAGACATCTTTGCACCGTATGTGGATGTCTCATTACTTTGCGATGTACGTCGTGATTTCATAGTGCACGTAGTGATTTCACAATAGTTTTCATTGCAACGAGTCAAGGGCTTCCTATAGTGGCCGACAATGTTCGGCGGGTAGTGTTTAACAATGATCGACGGCTAAAGAAGTCGAAGGTATTGATCAAATCTGCGATGCAAAAGCGATAATGGACTTCAGCTCATCCAAAATTTAGTCTTCCTCTGGCTCAAGCTCTCCCCCATGTCAAGAGGGGATGGAGCTTTATTTATAGTCAAGGAGAAGCCCTTCTGTAAAAGAAAAGGAATTCATACTACTCCATCAGACAGCCTGGAGAGATTCACTCAATTGGGCGACATTCAGTGAACATTTGAGTGTTTTAATAATATCAGAATTGAGTGATCTTACACTTGTTGGATTCGTCTCACTGAGACGCGTGATTTGATTATAGCTTGTTAAGTTTAGAATCTGTTTAAAATTTCAATTATGCACTCGAAGCTTTCAAAAGTGGTTTAACAGCTTGATTTATATTTAATGACTCAGATTGAATAAATTTTGGTATCGTTCGTTGAGCCGGTCAGTTTGACTATAAGTTTGTAAAAATTGAAGTCCTTGATAAATTTTGATCGAAGTTTGAAAGTTTCATGCTAAAAAATGGCCTTAAGATTCGTTTTTGATGGCATATCAGTTTATATGCTCAAAATGACACGATGAACTGGGGTTTATAAGAGTAATTAGATTTAGCCATATTTTATATTAATTTAGTTAGAAGTTTGTATATGATGCACGAACCTCCTAATCAAGGAGCAATGCAATGTCAGATATAGACACACATCCGAAACAACTCCAACAAATGTTAGACACGATATAGAAGTATCTGATTTAAAAAAAAAATTTAAAAAGGATATGCGTGTCCTAAATTAATAAATTAAAATTGAGCAATTTTATCCTTTATTAGCCTCAGGTCAATTTAGTCTTTTATAACTAATTATTGTTTGGTAAAAATAGAGCATAATAGTTTAGGGTTAGGGTTATGCATGAAATTGTTTTCTTGATTTTTAGGGTTGGGAGAGATTTCATACCTCTCGATTTGTAAAATTTGGGAGAGATCGCCTACCTTTCAAATTATAGGTGTTTATTTCAAGTATTCACGTTGATTGACATGTCTAAAATATTTTACTTTTATTTGCACATTTAATATTTATTTTTAATGATATTACATCTTAATGAAAGATATTTTTTATGCCTTTGATTATAGGTGCACTAAATGGAGTAAGTAGAGCAAATGGAACGAAAATAGAGCAAGTTTGAGTCAAAGAAAACAAAGTGACCAATGTTGACCTGACGCCTAGGCGCCAGAGTCAGTTTTTTTAGATGATTCAATGAACGTGGATGAATTTTGAAGGGGTGTTTGAAGTAACTCTTGGTGATTTTGAGAGCTCTATTTAAAGAAACTTCGGAGATTCAAAGGAAATTTTTTTAGAGAGAAAGGAGAGCCTTCTTAAAGGAGAGAGAGACTTGAAAACTTGCTTAGATTTGGAGGAGAAGAGGAGAAGTGAGAGATATCTTTTTCAATACAATTCTAAGTGAGATTGGAGTGGAATTGTAAGGAGAGTAAGTGATTCAAAGGAACAAGAAGGATTGCTTGGGAAGAAGTCTGAGATAATTCGTTTATTTTATTTATTTTTACTTAGTTTTGTTTTGTAAAATTATATTTATCTATAAATCCATGTGTTGTTGTTTCTTCCCCATGAGAACTGAATAGTTTCCTTTTTTTTCCTCCCCACAATGAGAAATAATTGTGTAGGAATGAAGTTTAGTTGAAATGTTTTTAATTTCATAAATTATGATAATTTAAACTCTATGTTTAATTTACTTATCGATCTGACCAATTGATTTTTTAAAATCTGTTGTGAAATAAGATGACCTGAAAGGGCTATGCTTTCCTCAACAAAGTAAGAATCACATTTAGACTCATGGATGAAAATTTAATCCATAGGGTTAAGTGCAAATAAATAAATAAATAAGTTTTGATAGGCGTAGAATTGGAGATTTAAGAATGACATGCTTAAATTTCCAATTTAGTCCAAATGTTTGGAAACTAAATCGAGATGTTAGCCTTCAGGTGAGGGGTAAGTGAGAACTCTAGAGTGACAGCTAGTATTTTCTCAGTCTAACCACGGATTTAGGGCATAACTCTAGATTAGCAAATGTTCATTATGCACTCGAGATGGTAAATAATAGATATGCTCTTATTTGACACAATACATTAATTTTAGTTAAAATTATTTGATTCCTAGGCGCCAGAGACGATTTGTCTAGATTGTTCAATGAACGTGGACGAATTTTGAGTAACTCTTGGATATTTTGAGAGCTCTATTTAAAAAGACTTCTAGGGATTCAAAGGGAAGTTTTTTTTTAGAGAGAAAGGTGAGTCTTCATAGAAAATAGAGAGTCTTGGAGGCTTGCTTAGATTTGAAGAAGAGGAGAAGTGAGATATATCTTCTTTACTATAATTCTAAGTGAGATTGGAGTGGAATTGGAAGGAGAGTGAGTGATTCAAAGGAACAAGAAGGATTGCTTAGGAAGAAGTCTGAGATAAGTTGTTTATTTTATTTATTTTTACTTAGTTTTATTTTGTAAAGTTATATTTATCTATAAATTGATAAATTCATATGTTGTTGTCTCTTCCCCATGAGAACTAAGTAGTTTCCTTTGTTTTTCTCCTCACAATGAGAAATAATTATGCATAGGAATGAAGTTTAGTTGAAATGTTTTTAATTCCATAAATTATGATGATTTAAACTCTATGTTTAATTTACTTATTGATCTGACCAATTGATTTTTTAAAATCTGTTGTGAAGTATGATGACCCAAAAGGGCTATGCTTTCCTCAACAAAGTAAGAATCACATTTAGTCTCATGGATGAAAATTTAATCCATAGAGTTAAGTGCAAGTAAATAGAGAAATAAGTTTTAATGGGCGTAAAATTGAAGATTTAAGAATGACAAACTAAAATTTCCAATTTGGTCCAAATAATTGGAAACTAAATTGAGATGTTAGCCTTCAGGTGAGGGGTAAGTGAGAACTCTAGAGTGACAGCTAGTATCTTCTCAGTCTAACCACAGATTTAAGACTTAACTCTAGATTAGCAAATGTTCATTATGCACTCGAGACGGTAAATAATAGGTATGCTATTATTTGGCACAATACATTAATTTTAGTTAAAATTATTTGATTCATAGGAGCCAGAGACAATTTTTCTAGATGGTTCGNGCCTTCAGGTGAGGGGTAAGTGAGAACTCTAGAGTGACAGCTAGTATCTTCTCAGTCTAACCACAGATTTAAAGCTTAACTCTAGATTAGCAAATGTTCATTATGCACTCAAAACGGTAAATAATAGGTATGCTATTATTTGACACAATACATTAATTTTAGTTAAAATTATTTGATTCCTAGGCGCCATAGACGGTTTTTCTAGATGGTTCAATGAACGTGGACTAATTTTGAATGGGTATTTGAAGTAACTCTTGGATATTTTGAGAGCTCTATTTAAAAAGACTTCTAGAGATTCAAAGGGAAGGTTTTTTTTAGAGAGAAAGGTGAGTCTTCTTAGAGAATAGAGAGTCTTGGAGGCTTGCTTAGATTTGAAGAGGAGAAGTGAGATATATCTTCTTTACTATAGTTCTAACTGAGATTGGAGTGGAATTGTAAGGAGAGTGAGTGATTCAAATTAACTAGAAAGATTGCTTGGGAAGGAGTTTGAGATAAGTTGTGTATTTTATTTATTTTACTTAGTTTTGTCTTGTAAACTTATATTTATCTACAAATTCATGTGTTTTTGTTTCTTCTCCATGAGATTTGAATAGTATCCTTTATCTTGCTCCCTACAATGATGAATAATTATGTGCAAGAAATAAGTTTAGTAGAAATGCTTTTAATTCCATAAATTATGATAATTTAAACTCTATGTTTAATTTCTTATCGATCTGACCAATTGATTTATTAAAATCTGTTGTAAAACACAATGACCCGAAAGAGCTATGCTTTCCTCAACAAAGTAAGAATCATATTCAGTCTCATGAATGAGAATGTAGTTCATGGGGTTAAGTGCAAATAAATAGATAAATAAGTTTTGATGAGCGTAGAATTGGAGGTTTTAGAGTGAGACTAAAATTTTCAATTTCGTCCAAATGTTTGGAAACAAAAGCGATATATTAGCTGAGGGGTAAATGAGAATTCTAGAGTGACAACTAATTTTTTCTCAACCTAACCACGGGTTTAGGGACTTAACTCTGGATTAACTAATGTTCTTTATGCACTCGAGAGAGGGTAAAGAATATGTATGCTCCTATTTTACACATACATTAATTTTATTTAAAATTATTTGATTCTTACACTAATTATAAACTCATTGCAAGGAGAATGATGTTTTATACAAATTTGAACTCTTTTGTACATTGTTATTTTAGAATAACTTAGTGGTAACTTTACATTTTAGCCTTTTTAAATTGTTTTGCATTTACATTCTGCATTTGCTTAGCATACTTAGCATTTCTTTTAATTCTGTAGGAAGTAATACACAAAATTTTTTTATCATTTTCTATATAAGTTAACTACAGTTTAAAGAAGGTTTTACTAAAGTCATCCTATAAGAGTTTTGTCTATCTCAGTGGGATTGATACATAGGAATCCATTAGAGTTCTATATTACTTGAAACGATACATATACTTGCGCAGTACCCCTAGTGTGTAAACCATTTTATCAACTTTATATAATATTTAATTTTGCACATTAACCACTAAATATAAATTGGGTCAATCTTTTGCTCAAATTTCAAAACTAAAATAATTGTGTAATTACGAGTCAGGTCATTGATCTGCTTTCATTTTAGTGTTTGTGGAAGAAAATATGTTTGCCTTGATTTCTGTGTGAAATCTATTCTGAATCGTATCACATTTCTCCATCATATGAACATTATTTTAGCATTTTTCCTAACTCTAACGCTATCCACACAAAAGCCAAATTCCTAAACCTATGCTATCAATGTAAAAGGGAATATTGCATAACCTACTTTTGTTCCAACCCATTAAAAAATTATCTAAGAAACCCAAGAAAATCGTAAAACTCTTCAGATCATATTTAGATAGACTACTCTAAATGTTTCATATGTGTTTTAGGCCAACATTTTTCCAGATCATCAATATAAAAATCCTAAACTTACATTTCTTGGATTTCCATATGCTTGTTCGACCACTATAATATAAATAACTTACAATCACTTCTCAAAAAATTACCTCAATGCTTGTATACTATTAGGAACATCTTTCGAAGCCTCATAAACCTAACTAAGCCTACAATCCAAGGTTTGCCCATGGGCATTCATTTGTTTCTTACATGAGAGTGGGTTCCTTCTGCTATAATAAAATTGCTTTCTACACATAATTATACAAGATGTATACAACTCAAACACAAGTAAAAACCTAATATCAGAAAAACAAGAAAAGATGAAAAATTGCATATGTTTATAGAAGAAACAATTTATTAGATAGTGAGAGAGAGAGAGAGAGAGAGAGAGAGAGAGCTTTCACGTGCGCATCTTTTTAGAGGAGGAAGGCTGGTAGAGCAAGTCCAACGATGAGATATGGATGACTGAAGCAATTTAATTCTATTGTCATGTACAAAGGTGGGGTTCCTCATTAAGTTATTGTGTTGCTAGAATGATGACTAATATAATTTGAGGAGAAGAAAGAATGGCCTTGGTTGGTCATCGGAAAAGTAGCATACAAAAAACAGCTAAAAAAAGCCGCCAACAGCAACAGAGTGACATTATGNTAAATTATGATAATTTAAACTCTATGTTTAATTTACTTATCGATCTGACCAATTGATTTTTTAAAATCTGTTATGAAATATGATGACGCGAAAGGGCTATGCTTTCCTCAACAAAGTAAGAATCACATTTAATCTCATGGATGAGAATTTAATCAATAGGGTTAAGTGCAAATAAATAGAGAAATAAGTTTTGATAGACGTAAAATTGGAGATTTAAGAATGACATGCTAAAATTTTCAATTTGGTCCAAATGTTTGGAAACTAAATCGAGATGTTAGCCTTCAGGCAAGGGGTAAGTGAGAACTCTAGCGTGACGCTAGTATCTTCTCAGTCTAACCGCGGATTTAGGGTATAATTCTAGATTAGCAAATGTTCATTATGCACTCGAGACGGTAAATAATAGATATGCTCTTATTTGGCACAATACATTAATTTTAGTTAAAATTATTTGACTCCTAGGCGCCAGAGACGATTTGTCTAGATGGTTCAATGAACGTAGACGAATTTTGAATGGGTATTTGAAGCATCTCTTGGATATTTTGAGAGCTCTATTTAAAAAGACTTCTAGAGATTCAAAGGGAAGTTTTTTTTTTTAGAGAGAAAGGTGAGTCTTCATAGAGAATAGAGTCTTGGAGGCTTGCTTAGATTTGAAGAAGAGGAGAAGTGAGATATATCTTCTTTACTATAATTCTAAGTGAGATTGGAGTGGAATTGTAAGGAGAGTGAGTGATTCAAAGGAACAAGAAGGATTGCTTAGGAAGAAGTCTGAGATAAGTTGTTTATTTTATTTATTTTTACTTAGTTTTATTTTGTAAAGTTATATTTATCTATAAATTCATGTGTTGTTGTTTCTTCCCCATGAGAACTGAGTAGTTTCCTTAGTTTTTCTCCTCACAATGAGAAATAATTATGCGTAGGAATGAAGTTTAGTTGAAATGTTTTTAATTATAAATTATGATGATTTAAACTCTATGTTTAATTTACTTATCGATCTGACCAATTGATTTTATAAAATCTGTTGTGAAATATGATAACCCAAAAGGGCTGTGCTTTCCTCAACAAAGTAAGAATCATATTTAGTCTCATGGATGAGAATTTAATCCATAGGGTTAAGTGCAAATAAATAGATAAATAAGTTTTGATGGACGTAGAATTGAAGATTTAAGAATAACAGACTAAAATTTCCAATTTGGTCCAAATAATTGGAAACTAAATTGAGATGTTAGCCTTCAGGTGAGGGGTAAGTGAGAACTCTAGAGTGACAGCTAGTATCTTCTCAGTCTAACCACAGATTTAAAGCTTAACTCTAGATTAGCAAATGTTCATTATGCACTCAAAACGGTAAATAATAGGTATGCTATTATTTGACACAATACATTAATTTTAGTTAAAATTATTTGATTCCTAGGCGCCATAGACGGTTTTTCTAGATGGTTCAATGAACGTGGACTAATTTTGAATGGGTATTTGAAGTAACTCTTGGATATTTTGAGAGCTCTATTTAAAAAGACTTCTAGAGATTCAAAGGGACGTTTTTTTTAGAGAGAAAGGTGAGTCTTCTTAGAGAATAGAGAGTCTTGGAGGCTTGCTTAGATTTGAAGAGGAGAAGTGAGATATATCTTCTTTACTATAGTTCTGAGTGAGATTGGAGTGGAATTGTAAGGAGAGTGAGTGATTCAAATTAATTAGAAGGATTGTTTGGGAAGGAGTTTGAGATAAGTTGTGTATTTTATTTATTTTACTTAGTTTTGTTTTGTAAACTTATATTTATCTATAAATTCATGTTTTTTTGTTTCTTCTCCATGAGATTTGAGTAGCATCCTTTATCTTGCTCCCTACAATGATGAATAATTATGTGCAAGAATGAAGTTTATTAGAAATGCTTTTAATTCCATAAATTATGATAATTTAAACTCTATGTTTAATTTCTTATCAATCTGACCAATTGATTTGTTAAAATCTGTTGTAAAACACAATAACCTGAAAAGGCTATGTTTTCCTCAACAAAGTAAGAATCATATTTAATCTCATGAATGAGAATGTAGTTCATGGGGTTAAGTGCAAATAAATAGAGAAATAAGTTTTGATGAGCGTAGAATTGGAGGTTTTAGAGTGGGACTAAAATTTTCAATTTGTTCCAAATGTTTGGAAACTAAAGCGAGATGTTAGCTTTTAGGTGAGGGGTAAATGAGAATTCTAGAGTGACAACTAATTTCTTCTCAACCTAACCACGGGTTTAAGGACTTAACTCTGGATTAACTAATGTTCTTTATGCACTCGAGAAAGGGTAAAGAATATGTATGCCCCTATTTAACACAATACATTAATTTTATTTAAAATTATTTGATTCTTACACTAATTATAAACTCATTGCAAGGAGAATGATGTTTTATACAAATTTGAGCTCTTCTGTACATTGTTATTTTAGAATAACTTAGTTGTAACTTTACATTTTAGCCTTTTTAAATTGTTTTGCATTTACATTCTGCATTTGCTTAGCATACTGAGCATTTCTTTTAATTCTGTAGGAGGTAATACACAAAAATTTTTTATCATTTTCTATATAAGTTAACTACAGTTTAAAGAAGGTTTTACTAAAGTCATCCTATAATAGTTTTGTCTATCTCTGTGAGATTGATACATAGAAATCCATTAGAGTCCTATATTACTTGAAACGATACGTATACTTGCGCAGTACCCCTAGTGTGTAAACCATTTTATCAACTTTATATAATATTTAATTTTGCACATTAACCACTATATATAAATTCGGTCAATCTTTTGCTCAAATTTCAGAACTAAAATAATTGTGCAATTACGAGTCGGGTCATTGATCTGCTTTCATTTTAGTGTTTGTGGAAGAAAATATGTTTGCCTTGATTTCTGTGTGAAATCTATTTTGAATCGTATCACATTTGTCCATCATATGTACGTTATTTTAGCATTTTGCCTAACTCTAACACTATCCACACAAAAGCCAAATTCCTAAACCTATGTTATCAATGTAAAAGGGAATATTACATAACCTACTCTTGTTCCAACCCTTTAAAAATTATCTAAAAAACCCAAGAAAATCGTAAAACTCTTCAGATCATATTTAGATAGACTACTCTAAATGTTTCATATGTGTTTTAGGCCAACATTTTTCCAGATCATCAATATAAAAATCCTAAACTTACGTTTCTTGGATTTCCATATGCTTGTTCGACCACTATAATATAAATAACTTACAATCGCTTCTCAAAAAATTACCTCAATGCTTGTATACCATTAGGAACATCTTTTGAAGCCTCATAAACCTAACTAAGCCTACAATCCAAGGTTTGCCCATGGGCATTCATTTGTTTCTTACATGAGAGTGGGTTCCTTCTGCAAGTTTAATGAAATCATTTTCTACACATAATTATACGAGATGTATACAACTCAAACACAAGTAAAAACCTAATATCAGAAAAACAAGAAAAGATAAAAATTGCATATGTTTATAGAAGAAACAATTTATTAGATAGTGAGAGAGAGAGAGAGAGAGAGAGCTCTCACGTGCGCATCTTTTTAGAGGAGGAAGGCTGGTAGAGCAAGTCCAACGATGAGATATGGATGACTGAAGCAATTTAATTCTATTGTCATGTACAAAGGTGGGGTTGCTCATTAAGTTATTGTGTTGCTAGAATGATGACTAATATTAATTTGAGGAGAAGAAAGAATGGTCTTGGTTGGTCATTGGAAAAGTAGCATACAAAAAACAGCTCAAGAAAGCCGCTAACAGCAACAGAGTGACAGTATCAAAAAGGAGAAAGCTGCTTCAAGTAGGAAGATTCCATTGTGGTTATAGATTAGTTTGGGTCTTAGCCTACATTATTAGGCGTGTTAGGTTTGAACTGCAATGATTTAAGATTAATATATCCTTTCATCATTCTTTAATTTTGTAAATGCATTTTTTATTTTCTTCATTTCATGAAAACATAGCCTAGGCATAA